>PVKM010029850.1:0-17567 GCA_004027735.1 Carollia perspicillata | reverse complement strand
TCTGATTTCATCTGAACCTCTTCTGCTCAAACACCTTTGATTGCATGTATGTGCCGACAGGATGAAGGGAAAACTCTGCCTGCTCTCAGGCTTTCCACAGCCTGGCTCCACTTTAACTCACATGCTTCTTCCATCTAACATTTATGACACAAATGACAAATATATACATATGTGCATGTGTACATACATGTATATATATGAATATATATGAGTGTATATATATATTTTTTTGAGAGGTAAGGGTAAGCTGTGGTGGTGGTGGTGATGGATTCATTTTCTTTAAAACATTTCCTTACACCCTGGCTGGTGTGGCCCAGTGGACTGAGTGCTGGCTTGCAAACCCAAGGGTAGCCAGTTCAATTCCCAGTCAGGGCACATGCCTGGTTTGCAGGCTAGGTCCCCAGCGTGAGAGGCAATCACATGTTGATATTTCTCTCCCTCCCCCTCTTTCTAAAACTAAATAAAATCTTAAACAAAAAACCCAAACATTTCCTTGCCTCTCAAGTCCCTTCAATGCAGGTACACTACCACCAGGTGGCAGTAATGCATCACTAGAATGAACCAAACTGATGCTCTGTAACTTGAGAGATGGGCAAACACGGTCCATCTTTTATTTCATTATAAAATATGTCTTTTTAAAAGTCCAAACAGCACAGCTCAAGGACTTACGGTAGGATTTGTTATATTAACTCCTCAATGAAGTTGTCATGAAATGTACGCAAGCTGCCCAGGTGTCCCTTAGCCACTCCTCCGTGCTGCAACAGACAGGACACCCGAAGTCAGTCCAGCTTTGTTCATACTGATTACAGGGGAGATCTCTATCTGCAGCTCTGGTGTCTTTCATTTCCACCAAACAGAGAAGAGATGGAGAAATAGGCACAGAGCAGCCTCAAAGTTAAATGGCACTAAATCCTTGAGTGACTTTTCTCCCATTGTTCAGGAGAAAAAGCACCTCTCCTCAGCTAACGTTCATTTTTCTGCCTCTCCTCTTCCTTTCTGAGGCTGGAAAGGATCTAAACTGCTTCATACAACCAGTGGCATGGGACTGTACTGCTGAATGGTGGAGACTGGTCTCGTTAAGCAACTTCCATTTTTAAAAATGGCTCAGCTGACCCATCTATGTCTAAGCGCCTACTTCTAAATTTAAGGTACCTCCTGTGTGCTGTTACACCTAATAAAATATTTGGGGGTGGGTGGGAAGGGGGTAATTCCTTGGAAACTTTTAGTTGCATTTTTGCATCAATAGGCACAGATGTCTATGAACTATCTGATGCTGGGATTCATTTGAAGGAATCATGCCCCTTCTGCTCCAAGTGTCTTCTACAGGGACTAACCAGTCGAGACCAGGTACACTGAGTTCTATTTCTAGACTAAATATTCCTGTCTGCCTTCCTTTGGACAGTTTTGGAGAAGTTTAGGGATCTCTTTCAGTTTTACCCAGTCAAGTGATGAAGGCAATGCATTCTGAATTCCAAAGGCGACAAGGACACCGATGACGACAACAACACGAGATAGGGAGAGAAAAAACATGATTATCTTTATCTCCAAGGAAGTTATGTGGGGAGGAAAGTAAAGCCAAGTGTGAAAACTCTTGGACACCTTTGCGGAATGTTAATGCTGTGGAAGCCTATCAGTCTAGAATCCCGAATTTCTCATTTCTGCAGCCAGGTGATAAAAGAAAAAAGAAAAAGAAAAAAAAAACCTGTTACAGAAGTGTTCACAAATTGGTGTCAAGTGTGAAAATGGCAGGAGTTGATTTTCTAGGCCAGAACTTTATTTTAGGGAAAACTAAGGAGGCCTTTATGAAATATCCTTTTTTTTCTTTTGTATGAGAATACCTCAATTATTTAACTTCTCTTAGCCTCAGTTTCTTCATCTGTAAAATGGCTACACTATTACCCATCTGTTGGTGTGGTACAGGAATTCCATGAGAAAATAGGAGCTGGTATGGGAGGAGTTCATACATGTGAGTCTAGGCAGACTCTACTGGTGTGGAAACTAAGTTTAATTACAAATATAAAGATATAATTAATTACTGAGAGGCACTCTTAAGGTTAGCAGGGGCTAATTAAAAAAAAAAGTTCCCAGCCCTTTGGATTAGGAACATAGATAAACATTGCTCGCATCTCTTAAGAGCTTTAATTTCTTGCCCGAAACTTGGGAAGCATTTTGGGAGTTCTCTGTGAACCTCATCACAGGAAAGCTCGGACTCACTGGTTTGGAAAGCTGTGGGTCTCCCAGTACGTACATCGTGCACAGTCACCACCTCGAGGGACGCCGAGTTCTAACTACTGCAGACACTTAAAAGGCAGCCAGTATGTGGTTGAACTTTTTTATACCTTCAGGCAAAAATACCTGCAAGCATATTCTCAACAGAATAGAATATTGTGAATGAAATTGAAATTCATCTCGCAGTCAGAGACTCAAACTGATTGCAGCTCAGTGCCCAGCGAAGATCTCTACTTGGAGCTCACATTTCAGCTCCCAGTTTATTATTATTAAAAACAACGTTGACGAGGGCACAGATGAGGAGCGTGACGATTCCTTGGGCACCGTCATAGTGTCATGGGATCTTCACAAGGGAGACTGCACAGTCACTGGCAAGAGCAGGGATCTGGGGTCCAGCGGCCCGGCTGTGAATCCTGGCTCCACCTCCCGCCAGCTGGGCAACCTTGGACAAACGGTCCAACCTTGGGTAAAGTTTTAAAAAATCTTTCCATGTGATTCTAATGGACAGCAAAATTTAAAAAGTATTTTCCAAGAGCAAGTTCTTTAGTGTCCTTAATAAGCCTCCCTTTCAACCTCTAAAAAATGTGAAAGTCACAGCATGTGGAAGTGTATCTTATGAGACAGTGCTGAAGATTCCGTGAGATGATGCATGTTCACAGCTCAGCACACGGCATGCTGCATAGCAAGGGGTCCATAACTGTCTACCGTCTGATCGTCGTCATCCTCACCATTGTCACTGCCACCATGATCACCACCACGGTCATCGCCACGATCGTCAGAGCCACTGTCATCATTATATTGTCACCACTGTCATCGTCCTCTGCCTCTGTAGGAGGTGCCATTTACTCCTTTGGGGAGCCCCTAGAATGCTTGGTTCTCAACCTAATGATTTTGAATTCTTGTTTTTTTCTTAACATCCTTTGGGGAAAAGGAGTTACTAGCAATCTACAAAAATTCCTTATGAGCTAAAAATGTTGATTTCAGGCAAAAAATATAAATTAAACTTCCTCATAACATTCTACATTCGTTGAAAACATGCTACTGACACTAGCAGCTGTGGTGCTCCAAGCTTGCTTCTTACACTAATTTGCCCTTTCTAGTAATTAACTTGCTCCCTCCTGTTGTGGAAGGGCCTACCAACTACTTTCTCAGAGGTGTGGCCTGAGCAGGGGTGAAGCAGTATAAATGCAGCTAGAATCCCACCAGCCATGCTGAGCGTCACTGTAGGAGTAGGTCACCCACTATATCAAATTCTCAGCTTTGAATGAATTCCTTTTCTCGTTTGGCATGGAAGGTGATAACTATTTTCTGAGCTATTTTTCAGTTGCAAGCTTCAGTCTGCTGATATGAAATATGCAGGCTGAGGCCTGAATAGCTGTAGCACTCCGGAGTGGCTGGTATTTTGGTGGGCTTTGTTTTAAAGCCCCTGACAGTTCAATCTTACTAAATAATTCAGTTGCTTAGGAAAAGGCACATGATTTTAAAATAAGTCTCTGAAGGTCAAGAATAAAGGTGGAAATTATATTTTTTGGTGAATAGCATTTGACAAAATAACAGAAATGTCCTTTGTAATATCTCTTCCTTTACATCTTTGAATGAAATTACCAAGCTCAAATCACTGGATGTTCATTTGCAAACATTCTACGTCTTCTCCATGCATTTCTGGAAGAGTATTAAGCTAACATTCTGATTCCACTGTTCCGAATGAATTGAGAGATTCTGAAGAACAAGTTCAAAGTGCAGCTCTAACTTGAGGTGTCACTGATCATTTGAAATGCTCTTTGTTACATCTAGCCCAGGGAAATACAAGACTCACGTCACAGAAAAGCTAAAGTATTGACTTTATAATTCTGTAAAAGACAAGCAAAGAAAAAATGCCATGCAAAAGTTTTCCAGGACAAAGCTGAATCTTGCTCATTTATCATCAGTCTGTTCAAGGTGACGTGCAATTCAGGAGCAAAATATTTGCATCCAGAAAGATATTGGCCAAGGATTTCTTTGTGCCCCTTGAAGATGGGTGTTTTGGCTGAGTCAACAGGTTGGTAGCTCTGAAATAGCTGGTAGTGAAAGACAGGATGTGAAGGTCCATGTGTAGGTCTCATCTAAGTTCAAGCACAATTCTAAACTCTTTGAGGCTGATGGGATGCTAAGGTTCATCTACTGCAAATACCTCCCAGTCCCATTTTACAAATGAGGAGACTGAGGTTCAGAGAGAATAAATGGTAAGTGTCCATTAATGCACTCAGTAATAGAGCCAGAGCTGGCTGCAGCTTGCACTGGGGCATGGGGAGGACACATACCAGAGCTGTCCTGTGCATTTCTCCAACCTGGCTGGTAGGTGTAGGTATAGCTATTTTAGGTGTGTACAAAAAAATACTTGGCTTCTACACTATGATCTGACCTTACTTTGTAAGGTAGGCCAAATCCTCCAAACCCTCTCCATTCCAGCCTCCTTATGTATAAAGCCCCGTTACCAAGCCCCATCTCATAAAGATGTTGTACGAATGAAATTCCACATTTAAAACCACTCAGAACAAAGCCTGCACACAGTAGAACTCCCAAAGGCTCATGCGTGGGTTCATTCCTTCTGATGCTCTGGAACGTGCTCTCTTGGGCTGGGGTATGGAGCCCATCCCTAGGGGAGACCTAGATTTTCCAGAGCTGAATCATCATAAAGTATACTTGTAGTGCTCCAAGAGGTACTCCCATACCTTTCAGACACAGTTTCCATTTGGGTTCAGAAAAAGGCAGGCACTCAGCCCTCACATGCTAACTGGAATCTGGCTGGAAGCTGTGACCGTTAGAAGCCATATCGGGAAAAGCAGACAGCAGCTGCCCAGCTTTAAAGAATAGTGTGCAAATATTTACAAACAACTTTTCTTATGTATCACAAAAGTTATGTGTGTCCCTTTTCCAAAATTAGAAAATATCAGTGACCAAAAAGTGAGAAACAAAAGCCACTCATTATTCCACCTCTTAGTGAAAGTCACTGTTAATATTTTGATATAAATATAAGTTTTTATGTAGATTTAACAGAAAGGATCTCAATGTTCTACAGTTTACTTTTTGCCAATTTTAAATGCAGTGTGGTCTTTGTCTCAAGTAATTAAATACTTATCTTTTAAAGGGGTGTATAGTATTCCATTACTCACACATTCCATTACCAGAGCATGGTCATCAATCCAAGTGGGGAGAAACAGTGTACAAGGGAAACCAGGTGACTGCCAGCCAAGGGTGTGCAACAACTTAACTAGTTTCTTATTTGAAATCATTTATTTTTAATTAAAAACATTTTATGGTCATACAATATAGCTACTTTTCTGATGGAAGGACAGATAACTAAATCCTGACATGCATCTGTAAGTAGATTATGAGGTTGAATCCTTAGAAGTGTAATCGTGGTGTCAACGGATAAACACAGGTTTAGGGATGTTGGTGAAGGAAAAGCTCTCTGGGATACTCGCCCCTTCCAGGCAGGCCGTGAGTACAGGCTCATGTCTCCTTCCCTGGCCAACACCCTGGTGTGGACAGTTAAGACTTGCTTCCCCACCGCCTGTTCACTGTGCCCTGTCACAGGAGGGAGTTCTAGGTGCAGAGCTCCCTCCCGCCATATGGAGAGTCGCTGTCTCCACAGTGCTGGGGACACTAGGACGGAGAATCTTCTGGGGTTCCGGCCCCTGTTGGCCTCTTTCAGCTCTGCTGCTAACTAAATACTTAGCATGTAGTTACTTTGTCGGTTGCGGTCAGGGTTGGTTTTCTCGCATGAGAAGGAGATGATTAGGTCAGACCAATAATCAAATCCCTTTCAATGCTATCAGTCGGGAGTCTGCACTTTGGCCCTACGTTCTAATGCTACTCTGCGTTATTAATGACAAAAGCTTTGTTTCATTTCTCGTACAACCGCTCCCCTCCTTCTATACTTCCTAATAATCTATTCTTCATCCACACAGGGAACAAGGTAATATTTCAAACTGTAAATCATCCAGCGATTTCTCCTCACATTTGAAATAAAAGCCAGGGTCTCCATTGGCTGCACAGATGTACACACTCAGTCTCACCCATCCTGCCCACCCACCCAGCTCCACTCTCCCCTCGGAGCACTAATGGGTAGAAAACTACACTCGTGTGCAAACTCATCCCTACTTCAGAGCCTTTGAAATGTCTCTTCCCTCTGCCTGCCACTCTCTTCCCTTTGGTGAGCACCTTCCCTTGGCCAAGACATTTTATGTCTCAGCCTCTGAAAATGCTGTTCTCTTTACCTGGAAGGTGCTTCCCCTTACTCTAGTTGGAATTAATGTTCTTATCTTGGAGGTCTCAGTTCAAATGCCACTTCCTTGGAGGGGACTAATCTGACCACACTGATTCAAGTTACCCTCTTCTTTGGTCATTCCTTGTATTACTATTTTCTTCTTTGCATTTAACACCACATTTATCATGTTTTATTGACCTGCTTTTTAAAATAGGATATCAACTCTGGTGGAGAGAGGACACCTGGGATTGGCCACACTCACTAAGTACTTGTTGAGTGAAGGTGGAGAGGAAGAGAAAACAGTCACTGACACCCAGGAAATGGCCTGGTGCCATTAACTAGATGCTGGCACTGTCCTGCTGAACACGACCAACTTTGTAAAACGCCAACATCAGACAAGACCACTGTGTGACCATGATGGATCAGGACAAGAATACGACCCTCGTAACTGAGTCTGAACACAGATCTGGATGTGGTCTGCTCTGTCCCCGTTCCTGGCTCACCTGAGTGACAGCTGCTTCTTTGCTGTTCACAGCTGTAGCTTCACCCTAGTCCACCCTGCCTACAGATAGATTTATTAAGTTCTCAGTCATAGAGTTACCCTGATTCCTGGCAGCATCCCATTCAGAGCAATGTTTGAATTTATGAACCTTCTTCCCCCCTCAGGCAGCTAATGCAAGCCCAGATTCTACTGTTTGAGTCTTTCCTAATGTCCTCTTACAAGGATGCCCCATGCTTCCCCATGGTGTGTTCTCCCTCCTTGCAATGAGTAATAAACCAAACTTATTGAACTACAGCTGTCTTTCTGGTGGCCTCAGACAGAAGGGCGATGACAGTGGAAAAATAATAAATAGTAGCTTCCTTTTCTTGAATAACTGCTATGTGCCAGATACCACGATTTCCAATAAAACAGCCTTGAAATGCGGGTATTACTATTATACTTATTTTTAAATTGAGGACCCTGAGCTCAAATCAGATAAGTCCTATCAAATCAGATAGGTTCACAGCTTTTGTTGGAGGTGGGGAGCTGAGATCTGAACCATGCCTCCTGGACTTCAAATCTTGTATATTTTCTCTTTACTATAGGGTTTCTGTTTTTCCTTTAGAAACTATGTCAGGTACTCTATGCGAGTAAGGAGGACACACCGGAGAAATGAGTTGCCCCCACTAATTCCTCCATGTGGAATGATGAGCATCCCCGACAGCTATTTTAGGTTGTCACCCCTCTGTGAATGTTTGTGTTTTAGATGTTTGCTCTTTCACCATCACTGCTGCATAGGATTTTCAGCACAATCTCAAACATATAGAATATGTTCAGCATCAGAAAATATTTTCAGACAATCATTCTGCCATTTGAGAGTACATCTGTGAAATGGGAAAAATATTTAACAGCATAGATTTGTGGAAATGACAGTTCTACAGGCTGGCTTTAGTATAAGAGAGTTCATTAGCTTTCTGTATTTTGTATTATTGCTCTTTAAGTGATGTCTCCTATCTCTTGTCTTTGAAACCTAACTAACAAGTGAATCTGAATTTAGGAGTTTTCTCAGCAATGAAGACGCAAGGCTTCTGGTCCTGTGGGACGATGCCCTAGTGCTCTCCTCCAGGCAGGCTGACACAGCCATCCAGGAGCTGTGGTTTGGCCATGCTCTGCCTCTTGAGCCGTGGGCACTGAAATATTCGGTCTTCGATAGTCACGGTGCTCCATCCACCCAGTGCCAGGAGTGCTTTCCAGCTCATGGAAATTTGAGATCACAGGACAAGGGGGGGCCGAAGCTACCAAATGTTGCCTGAACTAAATGGCACTCAGTCTGTATTGCTGACTTATCTTCCTGTGGCTTCTTTTAAGAATTTAAGCATCGGAAATGTATGTGGTTGAGATGACATGGATGGAAACACCTAGGACAGGGCCAGGTTCAATGCCGACTCTCAGTAACAATCTGTTTAGTCAAGACACGCATTTTAAAAGTTTACCAACACTGTCTCCCTGCAGCTAGAGCAGCCTCTGAGATAGAAACCTGCTCCTGCCACTGTTCTACTTAAAAGACAAACATGGCTACTGGGGAGAATGGAATGGAGTCGGAAATGCAGGCTGTGGGGAGACTGTCCCCATGAAGCAGGGACTGTTATCCCTTCTGAAAGGTGAGAAAACTGAGGCACAAAGAGATCGTGTAACTTTCCCAATGTCACAGAGTCAATAAATGAGAGTCGGCTTCCAGAGTCTTGCTTTGAACCGTTATACACCGAATATCTTCTTAGAGGCCAAAGTCAGCATGTAACCCTTATGAACTTCAGTCTAGTTGGTGGGAAAGAAATGATACCCAGTATACCTCAAGGACAGCCAAGGAAAAGTTAGTTTTATTGTTCTGACTTTGATTTAATTTGATCCAAAGCACCACAATCAGTAAACAGTTTCATCATCCTAGTCTCTTACATAAAAAAAAGGTGGTGATTTTCTGATGGAGGCTCTGATGGAGTTTTGAACGTAATTATTTTAGGTCTGTTTATCCATAAAAAGCCCTACCAATGGCACGAGATGATTTATCTCTATGGATTAAATGTCACAGTTGAGGAGCTGTGGTCTAAATCACACATTCATGCAGACCTTGAAAGCCCCTGGAAGGTCTCCCAGCTGCACGCACCAAAGTCAAGCAAAGTTTCCAAACTTTTCTTTTGATTGTCATGTGACTGAAATTACACATGGAACATAGTACTCAGAGTATCACAATCTGATAGGCATTTAAAGGCATCAAGTTCTTTCAAACATCAGACTTGGTCAGTCAGTCAAGTCTAGCAGATTTACTAGTGGATTAAGAACCGCAAACTGGTTTGAAAAAAGCACGAAGGCTTCTGAGACAAAGCAAGCAGCTGAGTACTCAGGCATGGCACGCCACTATTCATTGTTTGATACCTTTTTTTTAAAAAAAAAGATAGGTCCTTGAGAATAAACACTACATGTGGTACATCATTATAAAACCCCTATGGTGGAATATATGCAGTGAAAGGCCCCAGAAATAACCAGTTAACAAATGTTCTTTAGAGCAAGAGCATTTGTTACATTCTTCTGTAAATTTCTGATTTGGAAGTAGCCCTCCTGATAACCCCTGGAGCAGGCTTTCGTACCTCAGCACTACTGACACGTAACTCTTTGTGGTTGGAGCTGTTCTGTGCACTGCAGGGTTCTGAATGGCGTCTCCGGCCTCTGCCCACTTGATGCCAGTACATGCACCGGTTGTGACCATCAAAAATGCCCCAGACATTGTCAGACGGCTCATCGGTGGTACGTATGCAAAATCATTCCAGGATAAAACCACTGCTCTAGAATTTTACTATTCATTTGGGATTGGCTATGAAAACCTGTTCAGTAAAGTATTATTATTGGGGCTTATGAGGTCACAAAGTCATTTATTTAGCAACTATTTATCAGGTGCCTGTTATAGGCCAGGCTTGGAGGAAACGGTAGTGAACAAAATACTATGAACACCGGCTACAGCTTAATGATGGGGTGAAGTTGCTTTGATTCTTTTACTATCTCTTACAGATAGATAAGATTTGTAACTATTCAAAAGGGAAAAATCTAAAAAGATAATGCTTTACTCACAGATGTAGTTTGCGATCTCTCATTAGATGGTATAGAAGAGTCAAACTCTTCAATGCAACTCCCACCCCACATGCATACATAAATATAAATATATATTCTTCTATGTACACATATGGCATATACATACCCATCCTCCTGAATGGGTAGGTCAAGCGTGACAAGGAACCCCTAAGGAAAACTCAGAAGTTTCTTTCTTCTGCACGTAAAAGTCTGGATACAGGCTGAGCGGAGGTGGTGGCAGCTCTTCCAGCCCAGAGGCACCCAGTCTCTCCCTTCCTGCCCTGCCGTGTGGGCCCTCCAGTCCCTAGACAGCTGCTCATGCGCTCCCCTGCCTGCCCACATTCCACTCAGCAGGAAGAAAGCCAGGGATGAGAGAAGAATGACAAGGAATAAGCACCAGCCTTCTATAAAGGGAGATTCCCCGGAGGCAGCCACATGGCCCAGCGGCCATGGGAGGCTGGGAAATGTGGTCTTTACTCTGGGCAGCTGCAGGCGCCGGTGAACATCTCCTCCTGTGGAGTAAGGGGAGTCAGGGAGCAGCTTCAGCCCAAGTCTCCCAGAGACAGTCCCCTTTCCCCATTTTCTCTCCATTGACATTTCAGCTACATTGAAATTTTGAATAATTGCTGTAATATCTCACGCTCTATAATAATACCATATGCCCTTGATCTGAAATTCCATTTCATGTGGTGCACTGGTAAATGTTTAACAACCAGCTCTTCGGGGGTAAAAAACACAGCCTGATTTCCAAGTATGTCGATCTCTGTGTATATTCTGCCATCATGGCCAATTGACTTCAAACTACCAATGTCTCTGAAGGTGGTATTGGGAAGAAATGTATGCAATTAGCTTTCATGACCAGGTATAAGCTGGCTTTAGCACACCTTTGCTTATGAGGAAACACTCAGCACAATGTCTGGGACAAAGCAGACTCTTAATAGCTTATTTTCTTAAAGAATTAAAAGCAAAGGACATATTTTCACATTTCATTTGTTCCCATATGTTTATTTAGTGTGTACTTTGTGCCACGCCTTTCAGGCCTTAGTCATTTAACAGGGGTGGAATCGTGGGTAGAACACAATGTTCCCACCCTCTCATATGGCTTACCATATGGTGGGGAAAACAGACAGCCAACCAATGACAACAGTAAGCGTAGAAGGACAACAGTGGTAAATGTGGAGAGGAGGAGTAACAGAGGGCCTTGGCCTGGCCTAGGGGCACATCCAAGGCTTATCAGCACCTCTGAGTCTTGAGGCTGAGCCAGAGTCACCTAGAGTGCGTGCGAAGTACAAGAAAAAGCATGTTGGGCAGAGGGAACAGTATGGATGGAAACCCCATGATGCGTGGGGAGGGCATGGCACGTTCACGGAGGGCCAGTGCTCAGTGCAGTGGTCAAGGGAGAGTGAACGAGGTCGGGCAAAGGGAGAAAGCCAGCGCTGGAGCATGACATAATTAGACACTGGCTTATATTCCAGAAGTCACAAGGAGTCACAGAAAGCTTTGAAAGCAGGGACATGATATTACTGTTTAGGAGAGAGATCCTCCGCTGCATCGACAAGGCCACATTAAACAGGGGCTTAAAAAAGGCAAGGGTTCCAGGTGTGAAGTTCTTATAATAGCCCAAGAGAGAAATGGACAGATTCCAGACAAGCCGAGAGGTGACGTCCACAGGGCTGGGATGTGGGTAGGCTCCGGGGGAAATAGGGGAAAGGGCCGTGTACATGATTACTCATTGGTTTCTTTGAACACTGGATGATGGGCCCTGGGAACTTTTACTGAGTTTGGGATAGAAGGAGTGAAGGAGAGATTCTGTGAAGACTTTGAGCATGTGGACTTGAATCACTTGATCTTTCAATAATCCTTGAGAAAAGCACTCTTACATAACATTTCCATCATACCACAGGGGAGGTTAAGTTCAGAGCCAATGCCATATAGCTAGTGAATGGCATACCCTGGACTCGAACCCAGGTCTTACAATGCCAAACACGATGGTCTTTCCATGATGTAACACTAACTAGCTATCACAGGGTTCATCTTGAACCTGTGGAGGAGTGAGTTTAGTTACCAGAATATCCTCATTAACCTGAGCTGCAAGGTGGGACCTCAGCTTTTGTACAGAAAGGACTGCGCTACTAATGATGCCCCTTCACATTGCTTTGAACAATTTCTTCTGCCCTGGACTAATGAGCCAGCACTGCACTTCTGGGAAACCTCTCACCTTGTAAGATAAAGTCCATCGGATCATGCCCTGAATATTAACCTTGCTAGAAAGAAAAGAAAAATAAGCAATAGAAAAAATTGATCCCCACTCCCCCCTATGCAGAGAAAATACTTTTCAATGAGCCACACAGCATAATTCATATTTTTTGATTAAGAATGTGTTTTGCACTGAGAAAACAAATAGTCATTGCAAACTATTACCAATATCTTGATGCCAAGGAATAAAGGCATTTAAACACTCTCACCTCCTGCATGGTTCTTGCATAAACCAGTGTAATGTGACAAGACAGTAGCTAACGGTATACGCAAGGAATCGGCATCAGCCTAAGTTTGCCGCATTTGTAATCAGGTCTGCGCTGCTGGACTGGGAGGGCACCCCTCTCTCTTGTCAGGCTAATGAATCTTCTGGCAGCAGCACTCCCGAGTCAAAGATTTATAGGAGAAACTACACCTGGTCCTGTGCTAATGACAATGGCAGGGAAGAACATCTTCCAGTCACAAGAAATGCAGCCAACTCCTTTGGTAAAGCTAGCAGGTGCACGAGAAAACAATGTTTGATCTTATTTATATGAAGTCAGTGTCCACTGGCTGTATATTTTCATATCATAAATGACAGCCTTGTTCACACAGATGCTCAGTCAGGAATCACAAAGTTTTTTTCCCCCTTGCTGAGGCATTGAGCCAACTCGGCAAGTCTAAAGAGAAAGCAGGATGAGTCTTGATTTTCCCATTTTACAGATGAGGAAAGTGAGGCTCCAAGATGGTGGGTAACCAACCCATCCTCACATCCAAATCAATAAAAGAGTGAGGACTAGGACTCAGGGCATATCCTTCCTGGTCCCAATGCTCTTTCCCAAAGTATGTTCCAGGAGGACAGGGACTTGGCCTGTTTTTGCTCTTTGGTATCTGGCACATAGTAGGTGCTCAATAATCATTGGCTGCTGGCTTTTCTGTGCCTCTCACTCCCTGAACCATGGTTCAGTAGAGAGGCAAGAGGATTGGAAAGCAGAATACCAGGATTCCCATGTGAGCACATAAAGTAACATAAGTAACATAACTTCCTTAGCCCTTGGTTTCTTTTCTGAAAAATGACCTTAATCCTTGCCAGCCCTGGCTATGAAGAGGAGCCATAGGATCAAGTCCAACAGGGAGATGGAAGTTCCCTTCAAATGGCACACATTTAAGGTGCTGTGGCTGTTTTTAAAGCGAGGAAAACACACTTAGAAACCTGTTTGTCCTTCTGATCAGGTATGTTGCCTCCAAGGCTGTGTAGAGGAAGCAGCTGCAGAGACCCAGCTGCCAGTGTCCTGCCATTTCGCCTTCTAGAATTTTTCTGGGGCCTCAGGGCAGCTCATGACATTCATAGGAGCCTGAGACTGCTACGCCTTTTATTAGCCACAGTCAGAGAGGCATGTGGTGGCCCCCCAGGCCAGCACTCTCCTTGACTCAGACAGAAGGCTTTCCTGGAAGCTCACTTTTTACCCTCTGTGTTTGCAGCAGCTGCAGCCCAGGGGCTTGGGCACCTTTGATCACTGTTCTCTGCACTGCAGGAAGACATCTCAGGTGGAGAGGTAGGTGCAGGCCCCCACTTTGTCATTCGTTAGTCATTCTACTTGCGATATATGTCTTAACCTTTCTCAGTCTCAGTTTCCTCATCTTTAATAAGAGAACATCAACTACCATTCAGGCAGGTCAAAGGATTAAGTGGTACAATGCAGTGTGACATGCTGGGCTCTGTGCTGGAAGAGCAGTACAATGGCCACTGTAGCTACTGGTGCTCTGTGTATGGATCTGTGGTATTCCAGAAGCTCATTGTGACAATTCATTTATTCTTATTCAACATGCATAACATCTAGTAGGTAAAACAGCTCCGTGTGACTGGGGCTTTAGCTTATGTCCAAGCTGTGTTCACTGAGGATCAGAATTTTCCAAAATATTGACTCGCATTGTGCCCACCGCTTACTGTCATGATGCTGACTGTTTCTCAAGAGCAACTCCACCTTCACTGCAGCGGAGTCACTCCCTCCTTGGCTCTCGGTGATTGTCAGATCCTCCTAATTGGTTTCCCTGCTTCCTCTTTGCCTCCCTCTTCAGTCTGTGTCTCAACACAGTGGCCAAAAGGATCATGTTAAAACATAAGTTAGACCACATCCCTCCTCTGCTCCGAAGCCTGGAAAACTCATGCACTCAGAGTAAATCCAAAATTCATACAACGATCTGCAAAGACTTTAATGATCTGCACACCTTTGCTGCATCTCCCCTCTGCCTTTACCTCCTGCTACAGTAGTTGGTTGAACAAAGAAAGCGATAAGGAGACTGGACCAAATGGTAAAAATGGAAAGGAACTGGTATTTAGATTGAGATAGACAAGAGGAGCATAATAGACTTCTTTTCCAAACGTCTAACATATCACAGGAAGGGGGAACCGCTAAGTACAAATATTAGTAGAATGACTACTAGGTAAGAACATAGGACTTTCAGATCGATGTTGAGAAAGGATCTCATTACAACTTCAACTAATGATGAATGAAATGAGCTCTTTCATGAGAGATCAAATTCTCCACCATTGGAAATAGTTAAGCAGAGAGTGAAAATGTAGGCAAGAGATAGGGAAGCAAGATTTCAAACACCGGAAGGCAGATGTTGATGAGATTACGTTTAATTTCCCTTTTAATCAAGAGAGTCTGCTATTTGTAATATTAAAAATAGAGGGGAAATAAATAAGAATCAACTCCTTGGCTCCAACAATTATAAAGCAATTAAATATCGACATAGGTTGTATGTCAC
Source organism: Carollia perspicillata (assembly GCA_004027735.1). Lineage (NCBI taxonomy): Eukaryota > Metazoa > Chordata > Mammalia > Chiroptera > Phyllostomidae > Carollia > Carollia perspicillata. Next base: position 2,481 of record PVKM010029850.1, on the reverse strand, counting down.
AGTGGAATACTGCAAAGGTATTTTGTAGAAAGGTCTCTGCTTGGGCCAAGTTATTGAAGCAAAATACTAGTTCCTTGGAAAGGTAAGGCAAAATTAGCCACCTTCTTCTTGGCATGCTGATGGGGAGTTGGGGTTTGGGCAGAGTGAAAGGGTTGAGACCATTGTCACAGTGGAGAAGTGGCCACTGGTCACTCCTAATTGAAGAAGAGAGAACTATTCTAATCACCAAATGACACATGCGGCCATTTGGCAGAAAACCAGGTCATACACCTTTATTTATTTCCCTCGTGCTCTTTTTTACTCTTTCATCTTCAACACTGTGTGTGAACATGTGTGTGTTTATCTATTGCCTTTTAGTATGTGATCCAATGATTCATTCAACATATACGACCACAGGTCTACACTGCACCTGGTGTGGCGATGAGCAGGCTCCTGCCTGAAGGTGCGGACCCTTTTCCTTAAGTATTGGTTGTCAGAGGAGAGATTTGCAGGTGACACCCGTGCCTCATAAAGAAACCGCATCATGTTCAACTCTAGTCAAAGAGGGGTCAAAGAGACCTACTCTGGACCCATCATGGACAACGGGCCTCTCCTTCCACAAGTGAGATAAAAGTTGTGGGTCATGAAGTGATTTCACAACAGACAACAGAGACCTTTTCATGAAAGCTATTATTCTGACCTTCGCACTGAGGAGTTACAATTGGTGTAGGCTGCAACATCCAGTCCAACTACTAAATACTCGTGTATCAATCCATCTTTTCAAATGATAGACTTTCCACTTTCTGCCTGTGTAACTGTATCACTAAGCCAAGAAAGAAAGACATTTACCTCCAGGAAATATATTGAGAGCAGATATTTATGCTCCTTACCAGGGAAACCGATGGTAGAACAAATAACCAGCAGTGGTTACTAAAGATAAATGCAATGGATTGGTTCAGTGCTATGGTGATTTTAACACATGAACCCAGAATAGTGGCTGATTGCACTGGAAAATAGCGAGATCTGAAGCAACTGATTTGACCTGAAAACAACAGAATCAGTGCACCACACAGAATTCCCTGCAAAAATAAACAGGTATGTGTAGCCTATTCCACAAACAAATAAAGGCAAGAGAATATCAGGCAGATGCAGAATCTCATCCGTTCCCTTGTCTTAAAGACTGATTTCTAATAAGTTTCCTTATTTCTCATTTATTAAATAATATTTTTGAGCATCCCACACAGGGAGTTATTTAACAAATTGTTAACAAATCATGTAACACTACGATCATTTCTATAGTATGCAGCCCTTTTTTAAAAAGCTGAGTTCAAGCCTCTATTTTGACAACATAATAAAATTTTGTCAGTGAAATAACAAACAAATCCAAAAACAATCCAGAAAAATACTGAAGTTTTAAAAAATCTAACTGCTGAGGTCAAACTAACAGAGATTTATAGCATGTTTCCAATGTTTTTAAAAATAAAAAAAAAATCAATTTCCCATGATAGTCACTGTTTTTGCCTCCTGCTATTTTGTAGTATTTCCTGGGCATTGAATCTCCTTGAGTCCTATCAGAGAAAAACTCGTTTTCCTTTTTTTTTTTTACTGTTGTTCAAGTACAGTCGTCTCCATTTTCTTGCCACCACTTTCCCCTGCCCACCCACACCCACCTCCTGCCCTCAATCCCACCCACCTTTGGCTTTGTCCGTGGGCCCTTCACACACATTCCTTGAGGAACTTTTCCCTTCTTTTCCCCACTACCCCTTCTCCTCCCCTCTGGTTACTGTCGATTTATTCTTTATTTCCATGTCTCTGGTTATATTTTGCTTGCTTGTTTGTTTTGTTGATTAGGTTCCACTTATAGATGAGATCATATGGTATTTGTCTTTTACTGCCTGGCATGATCAAAATAAAAAGCTTCTGCATGGCTAAAGAAAACATCAGCAAAATGAAAAGGGAACCAACCATATGGGAAATGTATATTTGCCAATGATACCTCAGACAAGGGTTTGCTTTCCAAAATAAATAAAGAACTCACAGGATTCCTCTCCAGGAAGACCAAAAAAAGGAAACCCTTGTTTCCCCTCACAGAAAAACTATGAGCGTCAGTCACAATGTACAATAGCACGTGCTCTCTATTAAAACGCTGGTACCGCCACAGACGCTTTCCTATTAACTTTATGAATGCAAATAACTTCTCTCTCTGACATGCACAAACTGGAATACACCAGGGGCCACTTGTTTGGAAGGTTTTAGTTCTGGCCAGTGGGATTGACCAGAGGGTCAGCTCTGGGTCACTCCAGCCCTTGTGTCACCTTTCGCAAGTGAAGTGACACAGAGCTGCCAAAGCTGTCAGAGGCTCTTGACTAGTTCTAAGAAACATCTTCATGGTCCTGAAAAGAGCTGTGGGGGCACAACTCTTAATGTTATCAGAGGAGCAGAGGCTCATGATGTTACACATGGGCCCTGGTCAGCAATGTGGAAGGAGGTGGTGAGGGAGGG
>PVKM010029849.1:0-17562 GCA_004027735.1 Carollia perspicillata | reverse complement strand
TTTGAGGAAGAAAAACAATGTAGGAGGGATCACAATACCTGATACCAAACTGTATTACAAAGCCACTGTAATCAAAACAGCCTGGTACTGGCATAAAAACTGGCACATAGACCAATGGAACAGAACAGAGAGCCCAGAAATAAACCCAAGTCACTACAGTCAGTTAATATTCAACAAAGGGGGCAACACCATAGAATGGAGTAAAAATAGTCTCTTCAACAAATGGTGTCGGGAGAACTGGACAGCTACGTGCAAAAAAATGAAACTCGAGCACCAACTTACGCCATACACAAAAATAAATTCAAGATGGATAAAAGACTTAAATATAAGCCATGACACCATTAAAATCCTAGAGGAGAACATAGGCAGGAAAATCTCACATATCTCACGCAGCAACATTTTTACTGATATGTTCCCCAGAGCAAGGGATATAAAGGAAAGAATAAACAAATGGGATCTTATCAAAATAAAAAGCTTCTGCACAGCTAAAGAAAACAGCATTAAAATAAAAAGAGACCCAACGACATGGGAAAACATATTTGCCAATGATACCTCAGACAAGGGTTTAATCTCCAAAATATACAAAGAACTTACACGACTCCACTCCAAGAAGACAAGCAACCCAATTAAAAAATGGGCAAAGGACTTGGACAGGCATTTCTCCAAGGAGGACATACATAGGATTCAGAGACACATGATAAGATGCTCAATATTGCTAGCCATCAGAGATATGCATATTAAAACCACAATGAGATACCACTTGACACCGGTAAGAATGGCCATCATAAACAAAGCAACAAACAACAAGTGTTGGAGAGGTTGTGGAGAAAAGGGAACACTAGTTCACTCTTGGTGGGAGTGCAGACTGGTACAACCACTATGGAAAACAGTATGGAATTTTGTCAGAAAAATAAAAATGGAACTGCCTTTTGACCCAGCAATTGCACTGCTGGGATTATATCCCAAGAACCCTGAAACACCATTCCAAAAGAACCTATGTACCCAATGTTCACAGCAGCACAATTTACAATAGTCAAGTGTTGGAAGCAACCTAGGTGCCCATCAGTAAATGAATGGATCAAAAAACTATGGTACATATATATACATAATGGAATTCTATGTGGCAGAAAGAAGGAGCTCCTACCCTGTGCAACAGCATGGATGGAACTGGAAAGCATTATGCTAAGTGAAATAAGGCAGGCGGTAAAAGACAAATACCATATGATCTCACCTTTAACAGGAACCTAAGCAACTAAACAAACAAGCAAGCAAAATATAACCAAAGACAGTGAAATAGAAAAGGGGATGACAGTATCCAGAGGGGAGAGGGGAGGGAATTTCAGGGAAAAAGGGAGGGGATTATAGGAACGAGTATAAAGGACACATGGACAAAAACTAAGGGGGGTGGAAATGGGAGGGAGGTGGGGAGCAGTGGGGGGGTGGACTGGGACGGGAGTAAAAGACAGAAAACTGTACTTGAATAACAATTAAAATAAAAAAACAATATTGCATCTGAAATTATGCACTTAGGCAGCAGATACTTTGACTAGTAGAGAAAAATACTATTTCCAGTTTGAAATTTGAATTTGTATCATAATAATCATATCAGTCTTTAAAGATCTTCTTGGAGAAAAGCATTCATTGTTTACAGACCTATAGTACCTTCGTATTTATGGGGGCGGGGGGACTAATTGCCCCATGTGGTGAATTATTACGGAAGTGGGCTTTAAGGTTTTCACGAAGAGTGGAGCTCTGTCCAGGACAGGAGGTTCGAGTGTGAAAACAGTGAGGGCAGGTGAATCCCGGGAGCCCACAGACCTGCCTGGGAGGCACGGGCAGCCCTTCCATGGATGGCCGCTCCCTCTGGTCAGCAGGCCAGAAAGGGAGTTTTTCCCCTGGTTTGCTTTAAATCGCGCTGTGCACTGCCGAGTTAGCTGACTCAGACTGTTCACCTGCATTTAAGGTTTCGTGCCAGATCCCAGCACCAGGAATAACATTTCCCAACCCTAACAAATCCAAGAGTAAAGAGCAGTGTTTTAAAACATTTCCCTTCCACTGTGGAAAAGTTGACGGTTTGAGTTACATCATTTAATGACTTCTACTTGGATTTTTTTCCAGAAAAACACAGAACTGTTAAGATTCAACAAACAAATAGATTCCATCATCCTAACACAACTTCGAAGCATCCTGAGTGTCCCGGTTGATTTGGTAGCAGTGGGCTCTTCTCCAAACTTGACTGGCGCACCTACCGGTGAGCTGGGGCTGTGGAGCAGTGTTCCGATCGTGGGTTAACAAAATACCCGGCTCGTGCCTATAGCTGGCGTGGGAAATGGACTGCCCGGGTTTCGTTTCCTTGTTGATGGGTTGAGTGGCTTCTTTGACCGTCACACTGACGCAGCTGGCATCCCTTGTGCAGTGTCAGCTGCCGCCTCAGTGGAGTGAAGCGCAGTGAGCAACGCCACACTCCGACTGTCGCTGCACCCCTCAGGGTCTAACACGCAGGTGCCGCGCCAGAGAACAGCAATGGAAGTGAGGGCTATGCTGACTCACCTTGGACGAGGTTCCAGCGTAGAATGGGAAGGCGCACAGACCCCACCAGCAGCAGATGAGGCGGCTGTTGAGCCCCTGAGCCCTCCGCTCACGGATCTGACCACCACCCTCTCTCTCTTCCTTGCCCAGCTTCAAAGAGAAACCCCCAAAAATGAGACCTGTCCAGCAAGGTCTTCTAAAGAGCGACCTGGGCTCAGTGGCCAGCCAGCTCAGCGGAGAGGCCCGCTACCCTGCGCCTCCACGGGACCCTCCCTGCGCCTGCTGCGGGTCCCCGCGCCCTGAAGGACCCTGGTCTTCGGACCGCACCCATTTAACCAAAGCAGGGCAATCTGGGCGCTGTCTCTCACCACTTTCACAAGGAATGGCTTAAAGCCAAAAGGCTTCACCTGCGAGCCGCAGCCAAAACAGCCCGTTCCTTGAACAGCCTTGTTAAATAAGGGAAGTGGCACGAGAGTATTCCGATCTTTGTTAGGCTACGAAGCTAAACCGGATGTTTGGATTAGAGTGCCTAAACTCGGGTGGCAGAAACCTGGACGGTACGCACGGAATTTCAAGTTTACCTTCTCTATTTGGCGGCCTGTTTCCACACAGTAGAACAAGGGGACATACACTTGGGGGTCAGTTAGTCACACCCAGTACCCATGCTTTTCACCGCTATTACTCCTGACCAAACGGTACTTGTGAGGAAAGCTGATGTCACATCTCCAGTGCACCAAGTCTCACAGCCCGATGCTAGGCTAGCACCACCTAGAACATTCCACTGAGTGCCTCGAAGACAAGGACGGCGGGTTGGCCTGTGTTGCTCCATTGCTTCTCTGACCTAAAGGACATCACCTGTGTTTCTGGGTGCAGGGCACTGTTAGGGGCCAGGGGCACTAGGAGGCAGGAGAAAGAGTGACCTCTGCCCTCCAGGAGCGTACAGTCTGGAGGGAGAGGTCAACTTCATACCAATAACTATAACTCCTATCATTGACAAGTATAGACAATAAATCTTTACATCTTAACCACAGCTTTGAAAGTCAGTGTTTTCCCCCCTTTACATCATCTGTAGAGATGTGCCTAAAAATAAAAAAACTAGTTATCCCCTTTTCCTGGCTTTGCTGCGACAAGCAGCCCAAGAAGGCGGGTTTTGTTTGAAGTGAAGTTCATGTTTGTGAAGAGCTCCCGTCCTTTGTTGTAAACCAGGCGCCTGCCTGACGATGTGGAAACTGACAGCCAGAGACCCTCAGCTGCACGGGTTTGAGTCTCGTTATTTAGAAAACTTGGGTAAGAAGATGGAGCATTTTGGTCAACAGTCCTCCACCACCTCTGAGCTCCTTGAAGTAGTTTGTCTCTCAGTTCTACGGATTTCAATTCTCCAACAGTTTCTACTGCTTTAATAGCTTGAGCAGAATGCTAAGAGGCACTGGAAGTTAGGGAGAAAGGTAGAGTGAAGAGACTGTTTTCTTTAAAAAAACAAAGTGCCTCAGAAGGAAAAGGTAACTAAGAGAGAAGCAAGCAAAGTAACTCCTATGTGACAGCTTCTTGGCTCTTTGCCTGGCAGAAATACAAGATAACCACAAGGAGCAATTGCTGAGACCCAAGAGGCCAACTGAACCAAGGTCACGGCGCCCACCGTTCCACTGCCCTTTAAACAGGGCCCGGAGCACGCGTCCACCTGTGAAACATGGGCCTATCTATACAGGGAGTTTGCTGGTTCCCTGGCTTCTGCCAAGGCTAGACTAGTCCAGGGTCGAAAGAACATGCAACATTTGATCTCTTGGCAACCATATGCCTTGTTTAGACACCCAATTCTGCTTCAACAGAGTGAATAATCCCTTTGGACTGTGCCATAAAACACAATCATGTTTTGCCTAAATGCCAGCACTTAAGATAGCAACATTAAATCACAAACGAGGACTGAGAATACACTGCCAGGTTCGCTTTACCCAGCAACCAGAGCCAAAGAGGCTAACTGTTCCTCCCATCAACTGCCACAGGTTCCCTGCAGCTCCTGGGGACTGAGTCCAGCTGGACACCGCTACATCTACAGTGTGTGCTGGGCCTCCCACTTCTGAGTGGCCAGTGTGGCTAGACAGCACGCAGTTAACCCAGCACGAATGCATGAGGCTGTTGTGGCATGGCTGGCCATTCCTACTTCCTGCTTCTAATCTGATGAGCATCTTCTACCAAATCACCTCTCTGAACCCACTAAAAAATATATCAGATCAAAAACAATGGGTTTGATCAGCATGTAAATACAAGACCTGGTAAGAGCAGTGGGGCTGTACAGGTTTGAGGGTGATTGTGGGGGCAGAATGGCTTTTAAATGAAAGCTCTTGATTCAGTTTTTCTTATTTATTTTCCTTCCTATAAGCAGAAATGACATTGTACCTCGGCAAATGGCTTATAAGGTTCCACAAATTCTGTAAAGAGATAGGTAATTTTTGAAATGTCATTTTCCGTTAACATTCTCGTGAAAACACTTTTGGCTGACAGTCCCATGAAATCTTTAAATTATACTGAATGCACGAGGCTGCCACCACATCGGCAAAGGGTGACTAACTTTCCTCTGCCCAGATGACCAGTGTTGTTTCACACTCTGACTCTGCAGTCACCGGGATGAGCAGCTCTGCTGATCTCTCAAGTGTCCCTTGGAAGCGTGTCCTTTATTTCTTGGGCAAGCAAGGCTGGGACAGCAGTCCTGTTCCTACCCACACATGACCATCTTCAACATACAGAGGACAAATGCCTTCACAGGCTGGGGCTCAGGCTAACATTGAGAACCAGAAATCTACAAAATTCAATTCATGTTTTTTGAATACTTTATATGGTAAAAATACAGCAAAAATACTTTTTGTTCAAAGAGGAAAAAATATACTGCTATGGTTGCGGTCCTAAGGGTGACTCGAGTCGTCTCCGGCTCCTCGCTGTGCACTGTAGTGTGGGCTGACTTCAGCCACGGCTGCCCAGCCTCAGTCGTTTATCAGAGCTAAAATCATACTGTGGGGAGAAGAGATTCAGGTTACTAGTGTCTCCTCGCAAGTGTCCCGGAGTCTGGCCTGTCCAGACTCGTATCGCGAAAGGCTCAGCAAGGAGCACTCATTTGAGTACAAGACAATCACTTATACCCAAAGGAAGGAAAGAAACTCTATATTAGGGCCTCTAGTGCCCTGTGTGTTTCACTAAAAAATAAGGTCATTGGGGTGGGGATGGGGAATACAACCTAAAACCAATATTGGGCTATAGTTCAGGAAAAAACAAGCTATGTCTGGGGGGGAAAAGCTAATTCTCTAAGCCAGACCTTTGCACGTGCAGCCCCTAGGCCTGCAGCCCCGCCCCTCAACCTAGGACACTCCCACTCAGGCCACTCAGCCAGGCTCTCTCCTGCAGAAAGCCCCAACTCAGCCCAGGGCCGAGGCGTGGGCATGTCCACAACTCATTTTCCCACTGGCCGGGCCTCCATCTCTACCCTGGACCGGGAGCTCTTCCGAGGCAGGTGCAGGATCTGGGTGGCATCACCTTCATATGCCAGGTGGCCCCTGACCACTGTGATCCCAGCTCCCAGCTGTGACAGGAGTGTGGGCTGCTTCTCTGTGTCACCTGAAGTGCCTTCCACAGCATCTGACACGTAGTGGTGTCGCAATAAACACTCTATCAAAGCCACTCAGCGGCAAAACTGTCATTTCCTTTTACTGTAGTCAGCTTTGCTCCACTGAGACCAAATGGAAATACACAGAAGCACCCTCACGCCACGAGTGGTGTGAGCTGCCGTCTAAAGATTTCCTGTCTGAATTTAACCCGACTAGGTGTGCTCAGTGCACAGCACAGACTACTGGTAGCAACTGAAAGTTCTGAAAGAGTTTTCCAGAGTTTACTACATGTCAGCACAAAAGTGCTTTATGGGCTTATCTCATTTAGTCCACATCACAATCAGATAAGGTGGCTACTGACACTATCACATTTTTAGAGGAAGAGACTGAGGCACAGAGGGGTTAAGTAACCTGCCCCAGGTCACACAGGGAGTGGTTAAATGGGAGAGTCCAGGTTCCCCGAGACTAGCATCTAACTGAAACCAAAGGCACAGACTCTATCGGTCTCTAAAGGAGAGGGGCACTGTGTCCCCTTTAACTCTGCTTAACAAACCCAAATGAAATGCCATGCGCTAGGCACCCAGCAGGCTGTGGCCGGCGATACAGGGGGGCAGCATGAAATTCCTGCATTGGCAATCAGATGGTTTTAGAAATAAAACCACTTTTTTAAACAACAGCAACCAAAAGCTAAGAGCAAAGTGTTACCAGGACATCTTCTGAAACTACTATTTCATCCTGATCCCTTGAGCCATGAGTGACACCAAGGGGGAAGGTAACAGCAATGTGGCTAAAAATGACAAGCTCGGGAGGAAAGGGAATGGAAGGGGAGAGAAGAAAAAGAAAGGATGAGGCCAGGGAGAAATGCAGCCGCTCCACCAAACCCCTGACACAGGTAGCCCGCATTTATTTAGCTGTATCGAACCGCACCTGAAGCCTGTCTCCTGATTCCCGATTCCTCTAATCCCCCGTCTTCAGCCCACCATCCCATTGCTTCAAGTTCAACATCCAAGAGCTAAGAAACTCTTGTATACTTTTAATGCTAAGACTTCCGGTCTTCTAAGCAAGACACAGCTCCCTGACCCTACATCTGCTCCCCAAAGTGTGACCACGGTGGCTGCACCCACAGCTGTTTCAAGAAGCACCTGCTGTCAAGGTCAGGGATGGGCCACTCTGGCCTGGCTCCGACAGGGGGCAACCCGGAGGGGTGGGGAGCGTGGAGCAAGAGGTCCCCGAGCTAAGCTGATTGCAGCTTGCTTTACGTCTCCTCGGAAACATGGGATGGCAAAGATATCTTCACGGGGTTGAACTTCAAAAAGTAACAAAAACAAGAACGGGTGTGCCATCGTGTTCTTAATATGAACTTTCTTTGCTCTTTATTCTTCATCTTTAATACCAGAATTAAAAATTAATCACATTAGCAGTGAGGTAGGAGAACCACAAACTAATACCAATGTGCTTTTTCTGTCCTAGTTTTTAAAACACAGAAAAGCAAATAAGATAAACAGCGAAAAGGAAACTAAACTCCAGCCTCAATCTACTCTGTGCTGGTGGGGGAAATTAGCACAACAAAACGATTTTAGGAAGCCTGCTTATTCAAAGAGAGCTAAAACGGCTGACTTTTGAACTATTTCAGACAAAATTTAACTTGCTGTCTCCATTCAGTTTCTAATTATTAGGAATCCTCTAAGGCAGGGTGTCCAGCCCTTCAGCATCTCTAGGCCACGCTGGAAGAAGAGTTGTCTTGGGCCACACGTTAAATACACAAACACTCACAAAAAGTGATGAGCAAAAAAAGGTTTTAAGTAAATCTACGATTTTGAGCTGGGCCACATTCATAGCCATCCTGCGCCACATGCGACCCGTGGATGGCAAGGTTGGACACCCTGCTTCTGAGTGATAAACGTTTCGTTTAGTAAAAGTTCTTCCTAGTAGTGCTTATGCCTATGTGAAAAATTTAAATTTACCTGCGAAAAACCAGAAATGATCTATTCAATAATTAAGCTTGTACACAGAGGTTAAGCCTGACATCTAGCATCACAGATTTAATCAAGTCATATACACACGACAATTTTTTCCCTTTGCTTTAACTATGGATCTATGATAAGTTAAAAAAAGGTGGCATGTTTATCTCTAAAACAAAAGGTAATAAATCTAAATTTAAGGTTCTAAGTTTACTAACAGGACTGCATAAGGCTTCCGGTGTCTGGCAGCCAATCCTCACATCGACTCCTCCTTCCGACCTGTCACGACCTAAAGACCGACAGGACATTTCCAGAGCTGACTGCCGAGCAGGCTGGAGGGCAGGCATCGCACCTCGATTCCTCACTGACAAGGAAAAAAGCCCAACCTAGATGCGAGCTGCTGAGAGCTGCAGCCAGCGGCCTGGCGTCTCACGGGCGGGACCGTGTTTGGCCACATAAAGTCAATTCACACAACAGACAGTGAGACCTCACTACCGGATACTAGGGTGGGGGAAAGAAAGAGTAGCAAGGACAGGTTTAAGCATGGTGACAACCAAGCTAAAAAATAACTGATACCACAGAGTAACGCTACTGTAGGTCAGACAGAAAACTGGTTCAATGACATACATAAAAAATCTACACACTGCAAGACATTCAATAACCCTCAGAAGTTCTGCAATGTTCATGTTAAATCCTACAGTGTAGCATCACACCCATCAAAAGCAGTTTCAAGGTCCAGGGAAATGCCAGGAGGATGGAAAACTCACCTATAAAGATACATAAAGAAACAGAGCAAGTGGAAACCAAGCTTGATCATGGCTTCTTTCATGTGTGACTTCAGCTGCCCTCGATTGTGTATTTCTGTCGGATCGAACACTCCCATGTTACCGCTTGGCACCATAATGAATCTGATAAATGAAAGGATACACACACATGAGAAAGAGAAACCAATCATCAGCATAACTATTCAAAACTAAGGAACCGATAATAATCAATGTTTAAAAGTGAGCCAGTCAGAGCAGTTTTAAACTCAGACCAAATATGGACAGGGTATTATGATGAAGTCACAGGTCACCACCACTTAGTTTTTCTTTGAAAGAGACGTACTGTTAATGTTTGGTGTAATTTTCTGCCCCGTGAAACAAACACAGTAACACTCTAGAGAAGGATATCTTATGCACTGAGACCCTCTTACACGTCTTCTGTAGAAAACTACTGAACCGATTATACCTACAGTGTTTTCTGTTAGACACAAATGAAGGAGCCTCTGAAACCAAACCAATTTTGATCAAACTCTTAGAATCTTCTTTATCTAAAAAGTTCTAAATTAATGCAACTCCCTTCACTTTTACAAAATCTATATAAGGAAGAGTGGTGTCAGACAATTATTCCAATTTTTCAGATGAAAAAAGAGAGGTTCTACATTCAGAACAGAAACCCCGTCTTCGGTGCATCTTCGGATCAAGAGAGAACAGAGGGCACTGACGTTAAAAGAACAAGTTAAAGACCCTGGAAATGAAAACACGTCCACACAAATGCATGCATATCGATGCTCACAGAAGAACTGTTCATAACAGCAAAAACCCAGAAACAACTCAAATGCCCACCGACTGCAAATGGATAAACAAAACGTAGTGCACACGTACAAGGGAATGCCGTTCAGCAACAAACAGGAGTGGGGCACTGATGAACGGGGATGAGCCTGGAAAACATGCTAAATGGAGGAAGCCAGTCAGTCCTGAAGGACCACATATAGATCTCTTCTATACGATGTATCTGCCCAGAAGGTCATTTTACACAGACGGAAAGGAGATGGGGGGCTACCTAGAGCTGGGGGGCAGGGAGGAACTGGGAATGCCTGCTCATGGGTACGGGGCTTCCTTTTAGGGTAATGAAAATGTTCTAACACGGCTCGTGGAGATGGCTGCTGCAGTCTGTACACACGCTAACATTACAGTGAACAGTGGGCTTCCAATGGGCAGACTTCAGGCTACCAGCACTCAGGGCTTACGTACAGACTCCTTGGGCCAGAGTTCAAGGTTCTCCACGCCCCAGAGCAATGAACACCTGTCCATTACCACTCCATCACCTATGTGATTTCAACCTAATTAGTCCTCACGCAAGCCCTCCCTTCCACCCCTCCCCTGCTCCTTCCGTCCCTGCAGTATTCTTTTCCACTCATCTCTGTCGAGTCTACTTGTCCTGCAGGGAGGGCTCTGCACGGACGCCACGGGCCCCCTGAAACTGCCCCAGTCCACAGGAAGCCGACTTCCCTCCCGACCTGAGTCTCCTCGTCACTCCCCGGGGAACCCTCTTTGCCCCTTAGCCCACCTCTCATCTAACTGGCCTACTTGTTCTTCAGTGTTTTGCCTCTTTGTCTGTGGGAAGACTATTTCATATATGTCTGCACCCCCAATAGCAGTAAGCACGACCTCTGAAAAGAGGAAATGATCCACCTGTTGGGTTTTTTTTTAACCTTTTCAAATGGAACGTAAATTTGTAACCGGAAGACAGTCAATATGCCACTGCCATTAGGAGGGAAATAAACATGCGAGATCTTTGTCCTCGTAATTACGGGAAACAGAATCTGTGGACTCCACTGCCCCCAGATGAGACTCCAGAGAGCTTTTCACCACAGTGGGCCCCATACAGAGGAGTCAGGCCAAGGGTGCTCGCTCTTCCTCTGGCACCCTTTCCTCTCCCGCAGAGATGACGGATGGCGTGCTCTGGCCATCGTCAGGATCCAGAGTCTCAGAAGTTCCCACTCTCACCCCCAAATCTGTGTTCCACGTAGTGGGACCACAGGGACACCAGGCTTCGCCCAGTCTGTGTGGAGTCACACCGCGCCAGAAGTGAAGGAATCTGGCTTCCAGGGCTGAGCTTGGGTGGGGGCTGGTCTCCAGGGCAATCACAGGAGAGCAGTAAGACACTTAAAAGAAAGCAAACAACTCTCCTGCTTTGGGCCCGCCCTCTGGAAAAGAGGAACAGAAATTTTAAAGCTTTTCCCCAGCTCAGGATGATCTTTACAAGATTGTCCCCTCAGGCCACTCCCTCCCTCCTGTCCATTGGGAGGGAGGTACTGGAATGCTACCTTCCCTTCCCTTTTCACGTGCCTCCTCTATTCTGTTTTCTGTCCTTCTTACTCAGTTTTAAAATTTATTTTCAATTACAGTTGACATTCACCATTATTTTACATTAGTTTCAAATGTATAGCATAGTGGTTAGACGATCACACACTTTCCCAAGTGTCCCCCTGATATTTCTGGTGCCTACCTGGCTCCATTTGTGGTTACTGCAATATTATAACACGTCCTTATTCTAACCACACTTTTAAATAAAATCAGCCAGTTATCTTAGCCACCCGAAAAACTAAATATAAACTAAAATAAAACCTAAAAATTTTGTAAGGCAGCAACGTATTAACATACAAATAATCCCAGATTTGCCAAGATTATTCCACAGTTCTTCACAAGAAAATATGCAGTTTACAATAGCACAACTAAAATTGTATCTAATTAGTGTTTCAACTGAACTGTTTGAACAAACTTCCTAAATTTATTAAGACGAAATTTTGATATTATCTAATTTGTAGGCTTTAAAGTAAAATTTTCTTTGGAGCATTCTGAATATACTCTAATGAAAAACTGCAGCTATAAATAACAAGAACCTTATATTCTCAGGCTTTTAAGCATTCTTAAAAAGATATTCAAGACAATCAAAATATGCACAAGTCTTTAGACATCACAACTAAACATTACATGTTGCTACTTGCCCAGTATACCAAAGTGAACAGAAATGTATGCTGACTTCATGAAGCATTCTGCTGTCATTTATTTTATGATTGGCACATATTTTACTGGCAAAGAGAAAGCTATTAAAATAAAAATTTGTTTTCTTTAAACCGCCCTGACACGAAACAGTCAATAAACTATACTCACCGATAGACATTCCAAGTGGCCACAGGCAAATTGAGAAGAAAGATGAACCAGTGCAATGAAACGAGCATCAGCACGGTGACAAGGCTGTGGCCAATCACCTCTGGGATCACCCACTGCAAGGGAAGGACAGAACACCATCACATCTCACGGCCACGCTCGTCCGGGATGTGCGTGTCATCTGAAGCTAAATCAATAAAGGTCCAGGGGCCTTCCTAGCTAGTGTTTCAGGATATCTTTAGACTCGGGAGTCCCAGATTTGCATACTGCTGCAATGGCTAACCCCACGCAGGTAAATCAGGACACAGATTAAAAATAATGCACTCAAATTTCCGTTTTATCCTAAGCGACGGTCCCAATTCACCCAGTAAGCGGGCATAAATGACAAGTCAGGGGAAACAGAGCAGTACTGACTTTCTAGTCCAGCACCCACGCTGAACCGTCTTACTCTGATTTGGGATGGTCTGTCCACATACATGTTCCTTCCATGTCAGAATATCAATCTTAAACATTTTTCAATCTCCAGAATCCTGGGGGAAATCATTTCACATTCACTCATTCACACACCCACACAAAATAGTGCTTTGGCAACAGCAGCTCAAAGTTGTTGGACAAATATGCTAACGAACTAGGACATCGAAGTCCCAGCCTATCAGCTTTAGAGCACCCGGGGCCCTAGTCTGTGCTCTTCGCTCATTGGGCAACACTCTAGTTCTCATGCATCAACAGCTATTGTGGCAGGTTCTCAACTCATCGATGGCCTTCTTTCCCCAGGAGTAAATATTTTTCTCTTACTAGAAGTTAAGAGTTTAATATTTATGGAGCCAAAATCTGGCGCGCCCCACCTGCACAAATGAGGGAAATAAAACTCAGGGAGATGAAGCAACTCGCCCAGCTACTTAGTGGCGCAACAATATAGTGTAAGCCCAGCTGTCTGGCCCCGCGTCTCTTGCATTTAAATTTTAGGTACTTTTTTCACAAACAAAGAAGGGATTTTTCTGGGTCTTAAACCTAGTTTGCAACCAACTGAATTTTTTAATACGTTATATGCGTTTTTAAAAGGCGACCGATCCAACGTTAAGCGTGAGCAGCAAAGTCCACCACCCCTGCAGTGGAATGTGGGCACTGTCCTATGTGTTAGTGTGTGGTCCAGGAAAAGTGCCTACAGAAATGAACAGTTAAACAACTGCTTAACTTCAGGTCGAAGGGGTAATTTTCTCAGCAGAAGAATCCAGATAAGCTTTTCTTTGTATTTAGATTTTTCTTTTTATAAAGCAAAACCAACAAATACCCATCTAAAATATTGAGAAAGCAATAAATATAAAAAGACACATACTCTATCTGTTTACATAAGGTCATTTTTTAAAGATAAGAAGGTCTAGGCCCTGGCTGGTCTGTCTCACTGGATTGTGCACCAGCCCGTGAACCAAAGGGTTGCCAGTTCAATTCCCAGTCAGGGCACAGGCCTGGGATGCGGGCTGGCTCCCTAGTAGGGGGCATGTGAGAGGCAATCATACACTGATGTTTCTTTCCCTCTCTTTCTCCCTCCCTTCCCCTCTCTCTAAACATAAATACATAAAATCTTTTTTAAAAAAGATATGAAGGTCTGAAACTAATTTTGTTATATATAACTATATCTCAAAAAATTTTTAAAGAATTCTCAAAGCACAGCACAGGAACGCATAATCTTTTATGTAAATCTATCACTGTATTACATCATGTTCTGGAAAATTCGACAGAAAAGAAAAGAAAGAAAGAGGAAGGAATATAGTTTACGAGGAATTTTAACTTTCCAAGTGTATCTATCTTTACTTCCCTCGTGAGCCAGAGAAACCTAAGCAGACTGGAAACGTGGAGAGACACAGGGGAATCGCTGCCAGGTCAGGCAGAAAGCCCCTCTCGGCTTTGCACAGCTACCCGACCTGTTAGCAGGAAAGCCCTTCAGTGTGCTCTTCGCAGGTGCATCAGGACCAACTGGTTTCTCTACATCCAGATAAGCTCTGTGATCCCGAATACTCTTGCCAATACAAAGTTCTGACTAGAGGCCAAAGGTAAAAGGGCTTTAAAACAAATCGGCTAATTAATTCCATTTCTCGGCAAGCCAGAAAAAGAAGGCTGTCTTTCATTCAGTAAAAGACAAGACAGCTGTTTTTCCAGGAGCAGGGACAAGGGGGTTTTGGACACAGAAGACAAAAACAATTACCCTCGTAAGAAACGTTTACCTAGCCTGAGTGGTAATGCTGTCCACTGCGGTCAAAGGAACAAGTAAGAAACAGAGTGAAGAAACCAAGTCCCACGTTAAGTCTTCCTGGGCAGTTTCATGATTTAAAACATTGCAAAACACACAGTGCTATCAACACTCCAGTAAGAGACAATATACACTCTAAAATCAAATATACATAGGTTGATTATCTATAATAATCTCTACCACAGAAAATGGAGAACTGCCTTCAATGCCAGAAAATGAGCAAAGAAATGGCTTACCTTGTTTAATTTCGAGCAACATGATCTAGCATTAATGTAATCACATTCTAAATCAGACAATGTAATTATCTGACGATCAAGATAAGGAATTATTAGATTTCTCTTATAACAGTTAAGTAATTTTCAGAAAGCAATCCCAGTTGCAAAGCTGAATTAGACTTGCCTTTTAAAAAATGTAGTTATTTCCTTAAAGCTCACTCATTAGACAACACAATTTCTCATTCACGTTCCGTCAGCAAATGATTTTCACAGAATAATCCTCTCATTATACTCAATTCTAATGTGACCCATGCCAGAATGTTCAATCTGAATTCCTTAAATGCCGAACACTGGCTCTAAGAAATGCAAAAATAAGACCTATAAATTTCTCCATTTCCCGAATGTCCTACAATTAACTTTACACTGGAATTAAGCAAAAGAAAAAAAGGTTTTTAGTACAAAATATAAACGCACAAATAAAAATCTGAAGGACAGATAGACAAAAACAAAAAGTCTTCAATGGAAGGACAATGCCTGGGATTTACTGTAAAATGCTCCAGCACTTCCCCCAACAGCTGGGAGAACGGAGAAAGAGAATGGCAAGCCCTGGCCAGGTGGCTCAATCGGCTGGAAAGTCTACCTGTCCAGGGGTGTCCAACCTTTCAACGTCTCTGGGCCACACTGGAAGAACAGTCTTGGGCCACATATCAAATACACTGCAACACATAATTACACACACACAAAATCTCATAATGTTTTTTAAGGAAATTTATGATTTTGTGTTGGAAACCCGTGACCTAGAGGATAAAAGAAGCCCTCCACTCCTTAGCATTCAGGCCCTCCAAAATGGGATCTAACCCAGCCTTTCCAATCTGAGCTTCTCTTGTACGGCGCTGCCACCAAAAATCAACCACCCGCGCCATAAGCTCCTTAACCCCATTCCCCAGAAATGTTTCGGGCACACCTTTGCTCTTGCTGTGTGGGATAATACTGAGTTGAGAGCCACCCCTTTCCTTCTCTGCAGGTTTTCTTCAGGGCCAAAGTCCAGGAAAACTCCTATCGCTACAGAATATCTACCCTGACCATTTCCTACCTCTTGGCTCTAACATTAAGCTAGGGCAACTATCTGAAAATATGGTAATACGATACGCTGAATTTCATCAAAACACACTTTGAATGTACTTTAATGTCTAAGTCCAATATTCCACCTAATGTTTTTCTATGTATGTATATTAAATTGCTATAAGCCAAGGCTATTTTAAAATATCAAACCTAGTCCTGGCTGGTGTGGCTCAGCAGACTGAGCACTGGCCTGCGAACCAAAGGGTCGTTGGTTCAATTCCCAATCAGGGCACACGCCTGGGTTGTGGGCCAGGTCCCCAGTAAGGGGCACCCAAGAGGCAACCACGCACTGATGTTTCTCTCCCTCTCTTTCTCTCTCCCTTCCCCTTTCTCTAAAAGTAAATAAATAAAATCTTCAAAAAAATAAAATATCAAGCCTAATTGTCCAAAGTCACAAAGAGAAACCCAAGTTTTATTTCTCTGAGTGCAAGCTCCACTTCCTTATGTGACAAGAGGGGCATAGGTCATAGGAACGTGGGCAGACGCTGTCCTCCAATCAGTTCCCCGAACCTCATAAAACTCAGGGAACTCATTAGGAAACGTCCGTTAACGTGAAAACTGCGGCTCCACTCGGGGAGAGAGGAAGGCAGAGCGATGTCTACTGAATACTGGCCGCGAGACAGGCACCGTCCTAGGTGCTTAGCACCTGTTCTCACTGTACACGCACATCTGGGAAGTGAACACTTCCCACATTTTACGGAGAAAACTCAGGCTTAGAGAGGCGAAGAATGTGCACAGCAAGTATATAGCTAAGCATGGAGCCGCGATTTCAAATTCTGTCTCCCACTACAACCAGCTGCCAGGGCTTAATCAAGTATGAAGCCACAGTGAACAAACTATCCTAAAGCCAGGGTACTCGGGCGAACGAAACGTTTAATTCTCTCAGCAAGAGGTATGTGTGATGTCCACAGAGAGAAGAAAAAGTGCAGAGTTTCTCATGAGTGTTTTTTTCCCCTAGCTTATATTTAATTACGTAAAGAATTGGGTGACAACTAGGATGACATGCTTCCTCAACAGTAGGGAAGCGTTGGAGCCCACATGGCTTCGAGGGTGCTAGTTCAACAACCGCAGCTGTTGGCCTGGAAATACAGATGAAATGCTGTAACGCAAAGAGCTACATAAAATACTGAAGTTTTAAACTCAGACGCATCCAGAAGAGTGTAGAAGTTAATAAACG
Organism: Carollia perspicillata; assembly: GCA_004027735.1. Lineage (NCBI taxonomy): Eukaryota > Metazoa > Chordata > Mammalia > Chiroptera > Phyllostomidae > Carollia > Carollia perspicillata. Next base: position 782 of record PVKM010029849.1, on the reverse strand, counting down.
CCTGGGAGCTATCTCATGTGTATAGTTAACTAAATTCCCAGACTGCAACCACCAGGGACAACAAAAATAGTCAATGGCAGATGGTTTTAAAAAATACACCCTTCCCAACATGCCCTGCACAACGGCATCGTGAAGGTGGTACTTCACCCGTTTTTCGAAAAGAGTCAACTCGGGGACAGGAAAGGGTCCCCTGCAAGTCCCAACACCGGCGAGAACAAAGGGGCGGGGGTGGTGCCCCGGGAGTGACGAGGAGAGGCGGCAAAAAACGCCTCGGCTAGCCCCAACGCCCGCGGTCCAGCAGCCACCACCCCCAGGACGTAGGCAGTCGCTTCCAACACCCCGCATCCCACCAAGGGCCCGGCCCGAGGCATCTCCATGAAAAACCGCGATCGTCTCGAGGGCCAACAGGGAAGCAAACTGCGACTCTTCTCCGACGACCTGGCAAGGAAGGCCAAGAACCTACCCCGCTCAGGGCACGATCGGCGGCAGGCCAGGGTGCCACGGGGAGGCCCACTCGGACCCTGCCCGGCACGCTGGGCAGGGCGAGCGGGGCAGAGGAGGGCAGCGGGGCTCTCCTCTCGCCCCGGCTCACCACACCAGCCCTGGCGGCCCACGCCCAGTGACCCACGCCTGCCGCACCCTGGCTCCCACGCACCTGACCGCATCCCCACCCGGCACGACCTCAGCCCAGTCCCCTGGCGGCGGGCCCCTGGGAGGCCCCCGCCCGCTCAGACAAGGATACGAAGTACACTGAGAGGAAGATGAGCGCGCAGCAGTCGAGG
>PVKM010029848.1:0-17589 GCA_004027735.1 Carollia perspicillata | reverse complement strand
GTTGACCCCTTGGCTCGCAAGCCAGCACTCAATCCACTGAGCCACACCAGCCAGGGCACAAATACATATATTTTACAAATTAAGCTTAAAAAGTTTTAAAAATCTATAGTGTGTTTGTGGTAAGCACTGCACTACAAAGCAGCAACTAGCTGCTCACTGTGGTGGGGTTTTTCCAATATTATATTGTGTTAATATGAGGAAAATATTAAAAATTAAAGTAACTATGTAAAATCATGGCAACAGCAAAAAAACAAATTTTGTTCTCAATCATATCTGTTCCCAAAAAACACATTACATATGTGTATACATAAAAAAATAGGACATTTGTGATAACATAATTTAATGCATTTTGTTTAGAAATTCTACCATTAGTAGACAGATTCATATTTAAGGCTGATTTTAGAAATGAAGAAACTGAAAAGTACCAAGGTAAATTTACTTGCTGAGTGCTGTATGACGGTAAAGCCACAATTAGAATCTAGAACTTTTAATCAGGAGTAGGAAGATACTGTCTTCCAAACCAATGTATAATACTGACCAGTTACACACCATATATCCATAAGTTTCTCTTTAAAGGAAGACTTTAAACAACTAAGTAAAAACCATGTGGTTACTTTCTACTGTCATATGATAGGAAAATGTACTGCATAGGAAAATATGATAGGTAATGGACTGCTTTCACTATATAGCAATTTCCTATTTGCCAGCTGATGAATCCAAGAACTCAGATACAGTAAGTGACCTATTATAACCTCTTACTAAAAGAATTAAAACTGTATCTTTTTATTGTTGTTAAAACTATTTCTTATATTTGCCTGCCTTATTAGTGGGCAAGGTCAGGTAAAGTAAGGAAAAATCCAACATTTCTAGGAATCGAAAGCATCCTATAATTATATGCCATTATGATCATCAACATATGCCATACAGAATGCATAACTAGCTTTCTGATACCTTATTAATGAATTCTGGTGAAATTATGTAAGCTGGTGTCTACTCTGCTAATGCCTGATCTCTTTCTAGAATGGGAAAGAATTTACTAGTCATCAATAAAGTTCTGATTATCATCAGGCTTGGCCTGAAAAAACTGAAAAGGTTCACAACCACTTCAAAGTTCTCACATGCACTTGCTACCTTAGTCTGTCTCCTCCATGTGTTACTAGTTAAGCTGATTTCTACTTTCTACTGACCACTTTTCTCAGTGAATACATATAATGTACAAAATTCACCTTGTATCAATATCAAGAGGCAAGAAATTGCCACAACACAGTTCCAATTTATAAGTGATATAGATGTATCTCTATGTCAAATAAAGACACAAGGAGAAATGATTTAATTCAATAGACATTGCACTATGTCATAGCTCAAGAGAAATTGGCTGTATTCTACTTAATTGTTGGTTGTAACAAGCTGTCATTTCCTTTGTTTTAGGGGGAAAAGTAGGGAGCAATGTTTTTACACAATTAACATCTACTGGCTCTGAATTACAGGTGTAAATACTGCTGGAATAATACCTGCAAGACATCTGCCTCCAGAGACAAGGATTAAGCCACCACCACAAATTTCTGCTGATGAACAAGGTGACATTTAGTAAGTGTCATCTGATAAACAGACATTGGCAAAACCCTGTACTGAGTGAGATAGGACAACTGCTTCAGATAAATCTACTCAACTTACAGCAGTTAATTCCTAATTTTAATATCAGTTGCTCAATGCTGCCAGAGAGTTGCTCTGCCTGGGAGAAGACAAAAAATGATAGTTATCTTTTAAAAAGGAAGGTTACTAACAGTTTTCTTCCATTTTCCCTGTAAATTGTAGATACAGTCCATAGTTTAGAACTAGTAGATGCAAAGAGTGTGGATTTTGTAACTATTCTATAATTAATACAGAGATCTTTAAATTTTCAGCTGGGTAATTCGGAAAATAAACCTACTACACTGGCTAGGAAAAATTCTACTGTATCATGGTTAGAATGCAAACACCGCTCGCCCTAAAAAACAAACTCAACAAAGTATTTTCCAAATGATGGCTGAAGAGGTTAGGTTATTCCGTCCGAACTCTACATCCCTAATGCATCAACTATCGTACAATGCTAAGGCTTAAGTTTTCAGGGAAAACCCATCACTAATTTTAAAGCTGATTTAATTGTATTACTAACTATCCACAAAAGCCTAATAGCTAAAGTGGCAACATTCAGCCTTGATTAAGCTAAATTAGTATCAAAATAACCAACAATTCTACTTCACAATACAGGCTGCATAACGCCACAGTGTTGGCAACTGAAAACTAACATTAACAAAATCAGGACAACCCTGCCAATCAACAGGGCCACCGAGTTAACGACTCTTTTCTATTGTGCTGCTGCAATCTTTCATATTGTTTCTCAATCCCTTTGAGTCTTTCATGCTTGTCGAATTAACCACTTTGTACACTGTGAGAACAGTCACATGAACAGCTCGTGACTTCCACTGCGAATCAGTCCTCCTCATGTTAATATGACACTAAAAGTTACGATGCACACACCAAAGTACTACAAAAAAAGCACGCAGCTGATAACTTGGTAGGGAACGCAAGTGGCACCAGCGCCAAGTCGTAGCACCACGAGTGGAAGTGCACAAATGCCAACATCTTGCTACTTTAAAAGTAGCTTCCCAACTTCCTAGCAGCTCTGAAGCAGCCAGCTGCGGCCAGGAAGCCCAACCCTGTCTTGGAGCCCAGCATCTTTACGCCAGGGCTCTGACCATCCTCGGAGACTCGCGGGAGACCAGCACAGTCCCCTTGCCAGGCGCAGACAGACCTCCCCCCAGCACCAGGCAGGGTGGAGCCCGCCCGCCAGGGAACTGGCCTCGGAAACTGACCTACGCTGTCACCCGGACTACCAGAGCTCTCGGTATGGGGGCCACGACCGCAGGCTTCCTGTCTGCTCGCCCCACGTCGATGAAGCGGTGGTCAACTCGCTCGCACTCTCGAGGACGCGGGGCCCGGGGAAGACACACGCTCCCGGATCCCAGCGCCAGGCACCGGGTGGAGCGAGAGGTAGCTGAACATCGTTCCGCGAGGTGGTGGCTCCGCCCCTCCCCGCAGCCTGCCCCACGAGCGCGCGCGCCCGCGCCTGTGTTATTTGCGCCGTGCTCGGGCGGCACGTGATCGGCTCGCTGGCCTCGCGGCGCGCCCGCGCTCCCGCGGCCCCGCCCCCGACACGGCACGCCCCACCCCGCGCCCCCCTTCGCTCCAGTCCTTCCTGGACCGTGGAGGCCGTTTCCAGGCTTTGCCTACGGCTGAGAGGCGGAGCAAAGCCTCCGTGCTCCTCCCACCATACTCCAACCTGAACGCGGCGACCGACCCTTCGGGGAGGACGCAGAAGAATTGTGGCGGGGAGAGGCAGGCTTGCCTTCCTCCGTGAAGCCGAAGCAAATATAAATACTGGGTTAATGCTCTGGAAATTGGTTATTAAAAAGATACATCACCCAGCTGCCCAGATTCGTTTTCTTTTCTGCTTTGGTTGCGACTTTACCCATGGGAATTTAATTGGCAGTGTAAATTAGCTACGCCCTTTTTCTCTCACACAACAAAGGATGGACTTAACGTTCCTTAGAGTTCTCCCGGGTCCAAGATAGATATGGGTGAGGGATGCTTGAACATTTACCAAATGTTCTTTGCTTCCTCCCCCTCCCCAATCAAATCTTTTATAGAGTCCACCACCTCTTCAGTCTCAGTGCACAAGAGGTCTAGGTAAAGGAGTTAAGACAGTCTATAATGTTCAGGTTTAAAGTCTCACATAATTAACAACTTTTAAAAAATATGCATAAGTAGAAGAGAAAGGAAATTTGGGCAAATAGTTTTTCAACTTGTATTTTTCGGTGTATTTAATGAACATGTTCTTTCATAATGAAAAATTAATAAATAGGTATCGTTTTTAAGGAACTGTAGTTTTATAATCAATTTAAATCCAGAAACGTGTTGAGAACATATAGGCCAGTATGTCATTGCGTTCATGGGATAGGTCATATGGCAGATCTCTTAGAATGTCTTTGGCGTCCTCCAACAGTCCTGCTCGTGTGTCCCAGGCCAGCATCGTCTTTATTAATACAAAGGCACCTGAGCACAATACTTCAACTGCAAACAAAAATGTGTGGTAACTAAAGCAGTCACATTTGCCTCGCAAAGAAGAAACCTCAAGGCTTATTTTCTGATGATACTGAATTATCTTCACAACCAGAAGAAAAAACTGACTATTAAATAATTTTCCTTATGGTTCCATGAAAGCTTTCATTGTCACTATGATGACTTCATTGACTAAGTTCACTACTCTACTTTTTCAATTCACTTGACTCTCTTGAATCTTTAAATGAAAACAGATCCTAGCCAATAGTAAGATGAAGGTAATAGAAAGTTGTCATGATTACCAATCAGAGCCATTTCAATCTTGATATGGTCGTTCTGATGTAACAGAGCCACTTAGTAGGGCAGCCAGAGCTGCCACGCCAGAGGACCTGCTGTGCACACCGGATGAACTAAACCTTGGAATGTTAAAAACAGGGCAAAATACCACACTTTCTATACAATCACCTATCGAATTTTAAAACACACACAGGGCAAAAATAACGTTTGGACTGGGCCTAGGGCAGCATTCTGTCCCAAAGAACTGTTGCAAACATAACAAGAAAGCAGATATTGACTACTGGACTGAAATGTAAAGCATTGTTTAGATGTAACACCACTATGTTGTGTTATCTGTACCAATAGAAATGCCTTCTTTTTATCTTTGTAATTGTTCCTCTTCCCTTTCTCATAAACACCCCTTGCCTTTGTCTCCTAATCTGAACATTATTTAGGCTTCTTCCTGAAATAATGGTTCCCGAATAACTATTCTTATTGATCTCAAATTGACACTTGTTGCCTTTCACTTTGAAGGGCCCTTCTGTTTTTAGGTTAACAATTAAATGTACTGAATCTTTATAGGAGTCTCATTAGTATTTACATATTTAATCCTTAGGAAAATATATCTTTGGCATTTTTATTGACAACTAGTACGGATATGGTAGGACATTGCTGTCCAATGAAACTTCCTGCAATGGTGGAACTGTTTGATAATTCTATCTTGTCCAATATGGGCACCTTGAGCTCTTGAAATTTAGCTAGTGGGACTAAAGATTTGAATTTCTCACTTTACTTAACTTTAATTAATTTTAATTTAAATGGCCACATGTGGGTAGCCGCCGCCATATTGGACAATGCTGTTCTAGAACAACAGAGCAATTACTGTATCGTCCCCAATCATGTCAGACTCTTCTCTGAGCGTATGAGCAGGTACATACCCTAACTTTGCAGATGGAGCACTTTCAAGTAACTATGTCATCCCTATCTACGATGCAAGTAAGTAGTAATGGGAATGGAAGCTGTGGATGATTCATGGAAAAGTGATTTGGGGATAAGTAGCCCTTTGCCCTACCATTCCTGTACCTGACTAACCCACCTGAAAAATTAAACGCGGTCTAATTGACTTTAGACCACAGGGCACTCCATCAGACTTGCCCATTGCCCAGTGCAGACTGGCCCCACCTAGTAACCTTTATTTGCTTGTTTCAGGACACGTAGGAGGCCACAGCTCTCTACCACTACTCTTCTCCCCATCTCACAACTGTTATCGCCAGAATACGATTCCCTCTGGATTTCAGTGCCTGATGTTGTGTCCCTATTGTTTTGTCTTAAGCCTGAAACACCCCGGGATGCACTTCGTGCATTGCATGTTTTAAAAACACTCCCCTGGTGCCTGTGTGACTTTGAAGTGCTTCCGGAGCACACTGAAGGCTTGTTAAATCTTATTAAAAGGAAGATTTTATGGACTGAGACTTTGGGGAGGGCTTTGGGTAATTACTGCCTGGAATGCTGAAAAGTAGGTCAGATGTCACCAGGCAAATCCAGATAAATTGTTGAGTTGGGGAAAATTAACCATCCCCTACACCTACATAAAGTTAATAATAACTTTGCGGTTATTACTAGCTCCACATCAAGGCTATGAGGTCATTGGGGCTTTTCTCTCACAAAAACTATAAATTATTTTTGTTGTTTGTGTCATTTCAGTTTGTTTAATAACTGAAATAAGTAAATTGGTATATTTTCAGATATTAAATTATTTTTATCTAGACTTAATTCTGTGCCAGTCCCTCTTTTCCTAGGGGTGCGACACATAGATGTCTTACACCAATGATTGATTTTGGCGAGTTCCCCACAAATGAGAGACTGGACAAGCCAGTGTTTGTGCTGCCTGTCACCTCAGGCCCAATACACAGAGACAGGGACTGGGTCTTTATGGGCGCTTTATTCGGACAGCTGGCGATTTAATATGACAGCGGATTTGTACCCTAACGGACCATCCTACACTGCCTTTCAAGCCAGCCTTTTCACAACAGAGAACAAAGTGTGGTGAGGGGTTTGGAGTTCAGGGAAAATTCGATTTTTAAGAAAACTGCTGCATTCTTGCCCTGGGTGGTTAGCAGCGCCCCAGGGGATCATCTGTCTCTCCCTGCAACACAGTGGCTCAGATACCACCTCGACTGCTTAGGGTCTCTTGTGGAGCACCAAGGGCTAATTGCCTGTGGTCTCCTGGAGCTGGGGTGGGCAATACCTGCAGCTCCTGAAACAATAGCTTTTCACATGCATTACCTACTAGGCTTACCAACTATTACCTTAACTGAAATATTCAACTCTTGGGTCCCCATCATTTGCCATTGTTAGTTTTAAACTATCTTATTTCTATAAGATTAGTTTCATATGGATGTACTCATTTTGGTGTTGAGCATGTAACTTAGCATTAGACCATATGGTAGGGGCTTAGGAATACATTTAATTGCAGAACTACATAACGGGGCACATTGTATGCAACAACAAGCTATGATAAAGCACAAAACAGTTTTTAGCACAGTTGACAAAAGTTGCGCTCTTTCCAGCTAGGGCTACATTAGTGACTTTTAAGGTAAAATTTTCCTGTCCTTTAGAATTACCACAGGTCCCCAATTATAAATATCCAAGTAGGTGACTTCCTTATTGATATGCTTAAACAAAGCATAATTTCAAAGGCTCTCCACAGGGATTCAAACAGGTATAAGACAGGTAGTGAAAGTTTGTTCAACACAAGTTCCTCCTACGAGACAAAATTCAGAGATGTTTAGAACATTTTTGCTGAGTATACCCAAATATTTTTATCTCATTTGAAAGGAACAAGTTTTCTATAACATAGGGTTAAACAAAAAAAAAATAATGAAAAGAATATAAGTTCTTGTTTTAGAAAGATGACTTTCAGGTCTTCTTGAGGTTTGGCAGCCCATCGTTCCTCCAGTGCTTTCTTTACTCTGGTGTGATGGATCCAAGGTCTTGCTCCTGCCAACTTCACCACGGTGCGGGTGGTGAGGAGTACACCCCAAGGTTCAGTCCACTTTTCTTCTGGTTGGCTTTCTGGAGATGCTGTCATGCAAGTCTTGAGTAGCACCTTATCTGCAGGCTCGAAGGAATGTAGCGAACCTGTAGGGGAGAGGTCTCTAATACAGGCAAGGTCATTAATTTCAGCTAAGGTCTGACTTAAATGTTGTACATTTTCTTTACCTTCACTTCTTGATCCGTATACATTTCTCCCACCCCAATCATAACCTGAAATGGTCACCTGTACACAATTTCATAAGGACCCCACTGAATCCCACTTCAAGGAACCACCCTTATCCTGAGCAGGACAATAGGTAAAGCTCGATCCCAGTGGAGATGAGTTTCTTGGCAGAGCTTAGCTATATTTTTCTTCAAGGTGTGATTTATCTTCTCTACCTTTCCAGAATCCTAAGGTCTCCATGCTGTGGATGGTCTCCACTTGATTCCTAAAAATTTACTCATCTGTGTAATTTCTGAAACAAGCAGGTCCATTATTGCTCTAGATGCTGCTGGGTAGGCCAAAGCGAGGAATTATTTCCTTCAGTAAGTCTTTCACTACCTCAAGGATTCCTCCATTCTAGTAGGATAAGCTTCTACCCATCCTGACAAGGTGCAAACAAAGACTAGCAAATATTTCCACCCTTGGATCCTTGGCATCTGGGTAAAGTCTCTTTGCCAGTCCTCGAGTGGTCACTGTCCTTGGTATTGTTTCCCTTCTTTCCCTTGATGAGGATCTGTCTTGGGGTTGGTCTTCAGGCACACAACACATCTAGCAATTACTTTTTGTTTGACTTTAGAAATTCCAGGACCTGCGAGTCATGGTTTGATATAGGTGGTTAATGACTCTCTTCCATAGTGTGTGGCCTCATGCAAATGCTTCATGACTGGCTCTACTAAATGTTCAGGAAGCAGTATAACTCTTTTCTTATGCTTTTTCCATCCATCATCAGGACCTTCTTCATCAAAACCCCAACCCTTAGCTTTTTCTAAATCTGCAGTCAAAAATTCATTCAGGGCCAAATTGTGGTAAGTCTAGAACAGGTACCCAAGGCATTATAAACATTCCATTACAATCTTCCTGATCAGTAGCCTCTTTTGCTGCCCAATCAGCCAGATTGTTTCCCCTAGCCGCTTCAGTGCCCTCCTTCTGATGCCCCGGGCAGTGCATAACTGCCACCTGTAAAGGTACCTGAACAGCCTCCAGTAGTTTTAAATTTTCGGATGCATGCTCAATCTCCTTTTTATTGGAGGTTAACTGTTCTTTTTCTTTCCAGATGGAACCATGTGCATGCAAAATTAGAAAGAATTACTTTGAGTCGATACACACATTCATTCTCTTTTCAAGTGACAATTCCAGTACCCTTGTCAGTGCAATCAGTTCAGCTTTCTGAGCAGAGGTTCCCAGGGCAAGGCCTTGGCCTTCACTACTCCTTCAAGAGGCACAACTGCATACTCAGCCTTTCTGTTTCCTTTGTCCATATAACAGCTTCAATGTGCATAGAGGGTCCAGTCCACCTCTTCTAGAGGATGGTCCTGTAAATCAATTCTGCTAGAATAAACTTCATCAATTATCTCAGCACAGTCATATATCAGTGCAACGGAGACAGGCTCCGGGAGAAGAGAGGCAGGATTTAACTTACAGTTTTGAGGGAGAAGTTGGGTTGTTGAGAGGAATGGCTTGGTACCGGCTCATTCTTCCAGCAGTGAGCACATGTTTCCCTTTTGCTCCAGCAGGCTCTACGCTTGCTGGGGTGAATAAATGGTGATAGGCAGTCTCAAAGAAAACTTTTGGACTTGCTGTAACAGCTCGCAGGTGGCTGCCACAGCTCTCAAGCAGGCTGGCCACCCCCAGACATGTGATCTAGTTTCCTTGACAAGTATGCGATGGGCCGCAAAAGTCACTAAGCATTCGGGTGGGAATCCTAGGGCAATGTCCTGCCTTTCATGCACGTATAAGTGAGAGGGCTTTATAGTTTGAAGCCCAAAGGCTGGTGCAGAGGCGAGGTACGCCTTCAGGGACTCAAAGGCCTGGGTGCACTCCTTTGTCCATTCTAAAGGGATACACTTTGGTCCTTTCAGAGTTTTTTTAGTTTAACAGATCTGATGTAGAAAATGGAGCATGTGCCGATAATCTCCAGGGGGCTGGCCCTCTGACCCTTCTTCCACTGGGAGTTTTTGCACAGTGTATTACACTGTCCTGGTAGGGGTTTTTCCTCCACTGAATTTGGTTCCCTGACGGGTCCCAGAGGGCGAGACCAGTTCAGGCTCACTTTCCTGGTTCCCTCAGCCAGGTAAAGAGGAAGATCTCCCCAGGCTGGAGGGGCCATGGGGACCCTGACCATGCTCATGGCAGCCATAATATCCAGATCTTCCCGGCCCCTCTCCTCTGAGCTTCTGCGTCTTTCACAGGCAAGTTCCCTTTTCTCTGGACCATTAATCTATTTCTTTTTAATCCTGCATCCTGATTATGTGAATTCAGGAAAGTTTCTGGGTAAGGCATTTTGTCATACTTCCCTGATCTTTGACAAAACAACTCTAGTCATAATATGATACAGTAATTTAAAGACTCATTCAGATTCAGTGGTCAGTGCTCTCCTAAATCTAGACTCTACAGTACACAAGCTGAAAAGTATTACAATAAAAACCACTTTCTTTTTAATCATATGTTTATATGCAGAGGTTGACCAGTTAGCTTAAACTCATGCCAAAGGGCCGTTTTCTGGAGTGGAGGCTCTTCCCCCATTCTACAAGACAGAGCTCTATAAACCAGGAGGCACCTTAATTAAACCAGGAGGCACCTTAATTAAACCAGGAGGCACCTTAATCAACCCAGAAGACGTCTTTTTACTAGACAGAGCCCTGTAAAACAGACGGTACTTTAAATTACTGACGATCTGACTCGTGACCCGAGATTACAACCTGCACCAGAAAGTGCAGTGGTCCAATCAAATGTGAAAAATGGCGGGAAGTGGAGAGAGTTGGAGGAGGAGAGTCCCCAAGTGAAATCACTTGACAGTTGCTGGGGAGTCTCCAAATCCATACCCCAGGGACCCCCAGTTCAGGCAGCAATTGGGACTCCTCCCCAATACTCAGACTTACCAGAGTGTCCCAAAATCTGCCCTGGAATAGAGTTGCCAGGATATTAAACCAGAAAAAGTAGCGTTTGTGCTGCCTGTCACTTACCAGGTCCAATACACAGAGTCAGGGACTGGGTCTTTATGGGCACTTTATTTGGATGACCAGTGATCTGAGAAGACAGCGGGTTTGTACCCAACAGACCATCCTACACTGCCTTTCAAGCCAGGCTTTTTATGACAGAGAACAAAGTGTGGTGAGGGGTTTGGAATTCAGAGAAAATTAGATTAAAAAATACTGCCGCATTCTTGCCCTGGGTGGTTAGCAGCACCCCAGGGGATCATCTGTCTCTCCCTGGAACACAGTGGCTCAGATACCACCTCGACTGCTTAGGGTCTCTTGTGGAGCACCAAGGGCTAATTGCCTGTGGTCTCCTGGAGTTGGGGTGGGCAATACCTGCAGCTCCTGAAACAATAGCTTTTCACATGCATTACCTACTAGGCTTACCAACTATTACCTTAACTGAAATATTCAACTCTTGAGTCCCCCATCACCCACACAAAAATTTAGAAAGGTCTATGTCTGTAGTTTCCTGATTGCAAGCAACAAGCACTGACACCAGCTGACTTAAGGAAATAGGGAACGCAATGCACAGGGTCAGAGAAGCAGCTGAAAATCTGACCTGGCAAGGGCAGGACTGGGGCACTTCCAGGGATCTGGGTAGGAGGAGCTAGTCCACAGTGTTTCCAGGGTGCCACCACTGGGAAAGAATAAGTTCCAATTATTTTTGTTTTCCTAGTCTTTTGTCTTTTTTCAGGAGAGGCAAAAGAGAAAGTGGGGAGAGAGAGAGAAAGGAAGAAAGGGAAAGAGAGAGAGGAAGGAAGAAAGGGAGGGAGGAAGAAAGAGAGAAAGAAAGAGAGAGAGAAAGAATGAATTTTGGGCTCACAGGGTGGGTAGCTTGACTAACACAAGACTACCTTCCAGAGGAGAGGTAGTTCTCCACCCACACAGACTATCCTGGTGCAGTGATATCACCAGAAGAAGGGACAATGAATAAAGGACAGCCACAATCACAGAAATGTCCATTACAGCCTCCTTTTTGTTTTTCAGTCAAGCTCTTCCCTTTCATAGCTTTCCCCATAAAATATGAGCAGCTTGGACAAATATCTTCAGGTCCACCTTTAGCCCTTAGCTCTCTTCATCATGAATATGTCCCGCTTTCCATTCATAATTATCTGGTCAAGCAGTGTGCCTGACAATTACCCTACCCTTACGTGGAAGCCTCAGGAAGTATGCACTGCCCATAGCCCCCTTTTGAGAGCTTCCTTCTGAGAGCGGGGAAATTCCTAGACTGGCAGATAGCTGTTCACAGCTCAGCTTGATGGGGAGCACAGTACCCCACCCCAGAGTGGTGCCACTCGGGCGTGTAAATTATTTTGAGTTGAAGACAATCAGTGCCTAGCAGACTCAGGAAGAGCTTTGTGCCTCCCACTTCGCTGCCTAAAAGAATTTAGACAGAGGGCCTCTACCGAGGTGACAGCTATTATTAGAGGTAACTTTTTATATCAGAAAGACTTACCTGCATGGCCTGGCAGACATTTGTTTGCCATTTGTAAACATTTGCTTTTCTCATTTTCTTGTGAATTACCTTCCTCCCTTTTGAGGCCCCAGATCCCTACCCACTTTTCCTTAGCTCAGACGGTATGTAAGACTCCATTACCCCCCTATTTTTATGGGGCTCTGGTATGTACAACATTTGGTTTTCCTTGTTAACTTGTCTTATGTCAATGTAATTTTTAAAGCAGACAAAGAACCTAGAAGGGGAGAAAGATTTTCTACTCCTATAAACTCAAACCACTCCCCCCCACCCTCCGCACCAACATCATTACTGTTTTAACTTCCTCATACTGAGGCAAAGGCTGGCCCCACACAGCTCTCACCTGTGAGTCCTCACTGTGAAGCTGAACTGAATGAGTCTGATTACCCTGGCCCAGGCCACTCTTCTAAAAAGCTAAAGACAACCCGCATGGGCTGCCTTGATTTTTGTTTTCTAAGCTTACATTCCCTGACGCCCCAACCTGTCCTCATGCTCCAGCTGGTCATGTCATTCTGGTTCACAGTTTGCACTTTTCTCTCTTAAAATGTAGCACCCAGAAGTAAGCAAATCACATCTGTTTTGTTAAGCTAAGAAGAGTAATCTATACAACTCACATTATATCAACTTTGCTAAACCTACAACCGTTTCCCATCCTATTATTGAACCTCTCCACTGCCCTCTAGTGGTAGTTATTTTTTCAACTAAAAGAAAAGGCAAACAGCTTGGAGAAAGGAGAGAGGGCATGCAGAAAAAAAAAGATATAGTTATATGCAAATTCCTGGCCCCGTGAAGTTTATAATCTAATTGAGAGGCAAAGTATGCAATGAAAACTAACAAAAAAGGCTAGCCATAATAAGTGATAAGTAAATTCTAACGGACTTGGGAACTCCAGATCAGTGAGTGCTGGAAGAGAGAAAACACTGAGAAGCTGTGGTGTGTACACTGAGCCCCGACTTTAGATAGGAAACAGCAGGAAATAGGAAATGAGTGCCTTCGACACAGTAAGTCGAAGAGATGAAGCAAGAAAAGGAAAATGTGGGAATAATACTTCGGGCAAGAGCTCAGGGCCCGAAAGAGACTGATGAATCACCCACAGATATCTGTGGCATTGCATAGGATTACCAAAGGAAAGAAGGTTGGAATAATGACATGTAAAGACTCATCAGAGTAGAGAATTTTACGTTCATCATTGATCGATGTGTCTATTCTTTAGTCAGTAAACACATATTAACTTAGTAAATGATGTGATTTTGTTAGTGGATACCATGTGCAAGGCACTGTTTTAGGTGGAGAGATAAAAGATAAAACTGACAACAGTCTTGCCTTCAGGAACTTTACAGCTTAAGGGCAGATATGACATACAAAACTTGTAAATCTGCAGGCATAGTAAGAGGTGGAAAAGAATAAAAACCATACAAAGAGATCAGACAAAGAAAGAATAAAAGGAAGAAAGTTTTGCTTCCTTTTCCAGCTTTACAGAAAGCACGGCTTTTAAAGTTAAGGCATTAAGATGGATAGGATTTGAACATGTGGAAATGCATGGAGAAATGACATGTCAAGCAGATGAAAATGTATGAGAAAAACTGACTGGGCGGGGCGCGAACATAAAAGCTGGCACGGCGTCTTGCACAGAGTAGACGACACTGCAAGTGCGTGCCCGAAGCACCGGCTGGATTCCCAGCGCTGCCCGTATCCTTCCCTGTCAGTTCTGAGCTGCAGCTGGAGGGGTGTGCAGTTGAAGGAGCCTTTCAGATACTCATGTGTAGGTGACAGGTAGAGACAGGGTGAGAGCTCAGAGACGAGGTGGGACTCGAGCTATAAATCTGTGATCATCAGTGTAGCGGTGACTCGAAGCCCGGAGACAGCCTATAAAGAAGAATGCAGTGGGGCTAGAAGGGGCTAGGACTGAGCTTGGTTTCCTGCCCTTCACAGCACTTCCTTCACTCTTCTCAAATCCCTTACCCACCAGCTCCCCTGCACACCTACGACAGATAACTTCACCTCCTATGTTACCAAATACAAAAGCCTGCAGATTTCTTACCACCAAACTGAGAAGCTTACTTGCACCCATACCCTTTCCTACGTTTCCTTTCCTGTTAAAATAGAAGAGGCGCCCCACCCATCTAGGGCCAGAACCTCCAACCATATTCAGGCTCCCTCCTCACCTTGCTCCATCAACCCACTCCCTCCTAGACCTTCCAGTGCTCTCCCTGGACCTGCTGCACACGTGTTCTCTAGTCTCTGTCATGATTTAAACCCCCCTCTGCCACAGAGTAATACCCTTTCTCTCATTCCTCCTTCAGAGTTAAACTACGTGAGAGTGTGGTCTACATTGCCTCTCTCCATTACCTCTTCACCTCCTCTCCACTCTCTCCTGTACTCTTTCTCTGGCTTCTGCTCCCGCTGTTCCACTAAAACTGATTCTGCTGAGACACAAAAGTACTGACTGCAAAATCCAATGAACCCTTACAAGTCCTAAACTGACTGGACCTTTTGGCAGTGTTCAACACCAGTGACCTCTTCCCTCCTTCTGGGAACAGTCTCTTCCCTTAATTCCCTGAACTCCTTGTCCTTGGACCTTCCCATAAACACTTCAAGTTCTGCCTTAAACTCTCCCTCTCCTCATCCCTTTTTTGGGTAAGGTCATGTGCTCCATGGCTAACTACCCCTCCGGATGCTCATGTCTCACAAATCTGTAACTCGGGTCCCAACATCACTCCTGAGCTTCTGATTCACACCAATACATCAGGTTCAACACAACTAAAAGGGCAATTTCTCCTCTTCCCACACCCCCCCCCCCCCCCCCCCCCCGCCTGCAACCTGCTTCCCTCCTTTTATTCTTTCTCAGTGGCAAGCACTCATTTCTTTTCTCCATTCTCCTGTTCTCCCCACCCCCCTACTCTCCTCTCATACCCAACCCTAATCTATAGTCTGTAGTCAGAGGACGTTTCCAAATTTTAAATCTGATCAAATACTTCTCTTGCTTAAGATTCTACTCTGCCTGTTCATTGCTTTGGGATGTAGTCTAAACTCCTTAGCATCACAAAGCCTCACAATGTCTTGACTCACCTCTCATCATTACCACCATAGTAGTTTTCACTTCGGCGATTAAAAACAACCCTCAGTTCCCTGTTTCGACGCAGTCCCTGATCTTCCAGGACCCTGTTTCTATTGCTCTTTTGTGTCTTGAACTTTCTTCCCCAGCTTCCCCATCCTGCTGAGGCTTATGCTTCATGCAGTCTGGGATTAGAAATCATTTCTCTCCAAAGCCCATCCTTGACCCCCTATGACTGGTCATGTGCCCGCCTTATAGACTTTCCAGCTTACCTTTTACTTACTGCTATGCTAACATTTACCACGCTGTGTTACAAATGCCTCTTTATTTCCATAGATTAGTGTATTGAAGGCAGGGAATGCTCTGTTCACCAGTTTGTTTCCTGTATCTAACAGTCCGTGGCACCTTTTAGGTAATTGTGAGTACACATGGACCCAGGGCAGGAAAAGACCAAATGAAGAATCAGGCCACTCCAGTCTGGCAATTAACAGAGTTTATTAAAGGAAACTTACATATGAAGTGCATCTTGGATGGCTATAGTACAAAATGGAAATCTGTGCAACTTTACAGGTGTCAGAGAATTATATAGAAGAAAAATGGCAGGGGCAAGCAGTCACGGGTACTAGTGCGTGAGTACGAGCAGGAATTGAAATTACTTTACATTCTTGAACAGGTCAAGACGAGGCTGTTTCAGGAGTCAGCACGTAGCTGGAGGCATGGGAGGGGGGTTGATTTACATCAGAATGAACATCAACCAGTTTCTAAGAGTTATTTTCGGTAAGAAGTCTCCCCCTTCTGGCCTGGAACTAGTTTGTAGGGCAGACAGTGGTCATGACATGGAACAATCTTTCCTCCACAGAAACCAATAAATATTTGTTGAATTAATGAATAACTGGGACTTTAAACTATGTCTAAGATTTTTTTAAATTATATTTTATTGATTATGCTATTACAATTGTCCTGCTGAGGTCCTCACTAAGTTTCTTGAGCATCTTTATAAGCAGTGTTTTGAACTCTGCATTTGATAGATTGCTTTTCTCCATTTAGTTTAGTTCTTTTTCTGGAGTTTTAATCTGTTCTTTCATTTGGGCCATGTTTTTTGTTTCCTTGTTTTGGCGGCCTCCCTGTGTTTGTTTCCGTGTGTTAGGTAGAGCTGCTTTGACTCTGTACCGTGATAATGAGGCCTAATATAGTAGGTGTGTCCTGTAGAGGCCAGAGGCACAACCTGCTCTATCACCCAAGCTGGGTACTGGAGGTGAGCCCTTTGTGTGGGCTGAGTACACCCCCCCCCCCTCCGGCTCGTAGTTGAGCCTTGGTTGCTGTTGGCAGATCAATGGGGGGATTTATCCGGGCCACTCAGCTGCAAGGACTGGCTGTGACCACTGACCACCAACCTCCACCTTCTGTGTAGGATCTGCTGTGCAGGCATGGTGCTCCAACATGGTCTGTAGCTGTCCACTGGGCACATTGGCCCTGTGGTATCCCAGGTGGTGCAGGCCAAGGTCAGCCCCAGCCTGTGTTTTGCCTGGAGCATCCTGCCTGAGGGCAAAGCAACCTGAGGTTGCTGCTACTTGTGCTGGGATTGGAGATTCCCAGGTGAAGCCAAGCTGTGACTCCAATCTGGCTGCCTCTAGGGCTCACTGGAGCCAGCTGTTGCTTGTCTGACAGGATTTAGAAGCCAAGACCAGCCATTCTTATGGAGAAGCAGCTTGGGTGGGCTCATAAGTTGGGTCTGGGAGAGTCTCTGTGGATTTCCAAGGTGGGTCATACTGTGTTAGCCAGGTTGATGGAGTCTCAGATATGGCACCAGCCTACCGGCTTTGTGGGGGCAGAGCTCAACAGAGGGACAATGGCCTCTGCTTGTCCTGACACTACAAATTTCAGTCTCTCCCTGTGTACCACCGGTGTCTTTCAAGCTGCCACCCGACTGCTGGAGCTCAGAGGGAGCAAGTCTGAGTAGGTGAATCCACGTATATGTTCTTCAAGAGGAACTGCTTGGGGCTCCAGAGGCTTTTTCCACTGACTCAATCCTGGCTGGTTTTTGCAGCTAGAAGTTGTAGGAACTTATCTTCCTGGCACTGGAATCCTGGGGTGGGGGACCTGGTATGGGGCTGGGACTCCTTGCTCCCGAGATATCCCTCCTAAATTTTTATCCACATGGGTGTGGGACCAGCCCGTACCACGTCTGCACCCCTTCTCCCAGTCTGGATGGATGTGGTTTTGGTTTCTTCAACTCCATAGTTGTCAGACTTCCATTCAACTCAATTTCTGATGTTCCTGAGTGATGGTTGTTCTATATTTTAGTTGTAATTTGTATGTGGTTGTGCGAAGAGGTAAGCCCTGCCTGCCTACATCGCCATCTTGACCAGAAGCCTCTAAGATTTTTTTATCCAAGGTGGGAGGCTTGGATAAAAAGTATCCAAGTATGGTGAGGAGGAGTGTACAC
>PVKM010029847.1:0-17585 GCA_004027735.1 Carollia perspicillata | reverse complement strand
ATGATTCATCTGCATGCATATTTTTGCCTCACGAGTTTCAACTGATTTGTGTAAAATAAAGAACTAGTAGATTCTTTCTAAATGGAAACAGCTTGTAAATTACCCACATAGATTTTGTCTTCTCTTTTGATATAGTACTCTGCCTTTCTGAGCTTTGCTACTGACTGCTTAGTGTTGTAGATCTAAATCATGAACCATTGTCAATCTGATCTCCAAAGCCAAAAATTCTGGGGTCCAGGATTTTCTTGAGAAGAGCCTTTCCTTTGATGAGTCATTAAATATTTGAATGTCTAAAGGTGCCTCTTGGGCCTCTCTCCTCTTCTCACTCTATACTCTGTTCTTGAAGGACCTTATTAGGACTGTGGCTGCAATTACTGTCTAGAAGCAGGTAGCAATCCGGACTAGACCTCTCGGTGCTTCTCTAAGTCTGTATGTCCAAAGAATCTACTAGATACCTCCACTACAGATATTGGAAAGGTTAACTCTATGTATCCAAATCCAAATTCATGGCTCTATCCCAGTTCTGGTTCTCATCTTAGCAAGTGGAACAATTATTAATCCAGTTTCCAAAGCCAAAATTTGGGGGTCATCCTTGACAAGACCCCTAAACATTTCTTAAATACAGCCACTATTCTCATCACTTCTGCAACTAGCTTTATCCAGGATTCCACTATCTCTCACGTATAACAGGAAAGAATAGCCTCTGACTTGTATCCTCATACTCTCCCTTCCCTTTCCAATTAGTTCTCCATATTGTAGCCAATGTAAAATTGTTTTATAAAGAAGCAGCTCTGACCTAATAGTTTTCTATTCCTCTTAAATTAATATAAATTTATTAACAGACCTCATCACACACCACTACCCCTGTCCCCTGTTCTCCAGCCATTCAGTTCATCTCTAAGTTTCTTAGAAGTATACAGGTAGGATCCTACACAAGGCTATCACACCCTTAGTCCCTCTGCTTAAACCTCCACTATCACTAACTTCCATTCATCAGGTTAAACTGCTACCAAGCCTTCAGTTATCAGCTCTACCCACACTTTCTAATGAAAATTGCCCCCACTCACTCTCAGTATAGACCTGGGTCTAGACTCGCATTCTATATTTCTGTTATAAAATCTACTATTGTTTATAATTACATACTTATTAATGGCTATGTGATTAATATCTGTCTTTTCTATTAGACTGTAAGTGCCACGAAGACAACAGCCATGTCTGTTTTTGTTCATCGGAAAGCTAACACAGCATATAAGAGGTACTCAGTAAATATTGTAAAATGAATAAATAAATGAACAAAATGAACCAAACCAGTAAAACCAAGCAAAACATAACAGCCAAGATCTGGAAATTGCTAATATTGAATACTTCCCCCTGGCCCCGAAGATCTCTAAAATGGCTCTATTTCACATATAACATATATTTTTTACCCAGAGAAAATAACTCAGTTAAATTTAAAGGCTATTCTTGACTGAGGCATGTCACTTGGTCAAACTCGTATTACTCTCTTTTTAAAAAGATTTTATTTATTTTTAGAGAGAGGAGAAGGGAGAGAGAAAGAGAGGGAGAGAAACATCAATATGTGGTTGCCTCAAGTGCGACCCCCACACCAGGGACCTTGTCTGCAACTCTGACTGGGAATTGAACCAGTGACCTTTTGGTTCTCAGGCCAGCACTCAGTCCACTGAGCCACAGCAGCCAGAGCCTCTTATTACTTTTCTGTGAATGTGTCTTCATTTCTGAAATGATATAACCTCCCTCACTACTTAGAAATGAAATTAAGAACTAGTATTCCACATCAAGTGCTGCACTGATAAACATTTAACTGGGCTCTCTAGGCGGGAAAAGCCCTGACTGGTAACAGTTGATGATTTCAGTGGTGTCAATACTCTGACCATAGCTGATTTGAAGTTACTACCCTGATCTCCTGGAAAGCAGAGTTGGGAAGAGACACACAAAAAGTGCTCTTAGCCAGCTTCACTACAACACTAGATCTCAGGTACACCTGCTTCCATAGTTTTGTGTGTGTGTGTGTTTAAATCTTTATTATTTTTTGCAATATTTTTATAGTATTTTTCCATTACCGTTCATCCCTCTTATACCCTCTTATACCTCCATCCCCTTTCCCCTCCCCAGCAATCACCACACTGTTATCTGTGTCCATGAGTCATTTCTATGTTTTGCCTGATCCTTCTACCCCCCCAACTCCAGCCCCCTAAGCTGTCAGCCTACTCTCTATTTATGTTTTGCTTTTTCCTCTTTAACTAAAAATATGGACTTTCCTTGCCTCCGTCCAACTGTCTGTGACTTCATGATCATTTTCTTGGTTTAATAATATCAACTAGTAGGGATTGCTAATTATTAGACTACAAAGACTTCCGGAGTTTTTCATATCCATTCCCAAGACTAAATGGCCATTTCTGTCATGGATTCTGATCTGCCATGAGGGTCAGGCAGAGGGGTTCAACCTGTATTTGCAGCTTCACAAAGATTTGCACCAGGCAGTAAATCTCAAAAAAAAAAAAATGCTTAGGAATTCTGACCATGAATAAATGTTATTTTACAAGTACTGCTTACCAACAGTTTCACATGCCTTTGCAGATACTTCATAAACAGTTTTCAAGGCAATGTTTATGCAAAGGATTAGTGAAAGGGCAAAAGTCTCAAGGGAGAGTCCTCACCAAAGCCCATATCTCTCCAAGCATTAAATTGTCAACAAAATTAAACCTTTACTCCACCCTCGAGCCCAGCTTCTCAGCCAACATTAGACAACACGTTAGGTGTGTTCGCAAAGATAAGTCAACAACAAAAGCTCACATGTCACATCTCCTGCAGAATGACATGTCCCCACTGCCTGGGCGTGGCAACCCCAACCTGCTGGAAATCCTCTCAGCAAACACGCCACTAGTCCATCTTTTGTTATGTGGCTGATGGCAGGGTACAGAACGTTGCTTCTGAAAGCCATGATAGCAACACTAGCAAGGGCCCCAACTGTTTGTTAAATGCCTAATGATTAACAGAAGCCCCGGCCTCCGCCTTTGGGCTGTCACTCAGGGTAGTCTGTTTAGTAAACAGTCAACCACCAATATCTCGAGCAGGTTGAACAGATGGTTCCGGGGTTCAGGCCAACTGTGTTTCTCTCCATTTCACACAGCTTTGGGTAATGAAGTCCATAAAATTCAAGAAAAATATAAACATAAACACTCCCTACTCCCCCTCCCTCCCACACCAATGTACAGGGGCTCTAACCTCTAGGTAATGAAATTTGACAAAGATGTAAGATTAGAGGGAGAGGGAAAGCCTGAGTGGTGTGGCTTTGAAGTCGTCAGAAACAGTTTGTGTAACTGAAGGTTGGGGAGAGGGAAATGAAATCCTCATCACATATTCTGCATAGAGCAAAGGAAGGAACCAATACAATAAAAGAGCATTATGAAGCTGAGCCAGTGGCTCAGACATCTGTAGGTAGAAACCACTGATTCTAAAGTAAAAACATCTTGTGATTAAGTTTTAAATGGAACACTTGGCCTACCCGCCATAGGACTTCTCCATCACAGTGTTGAATTCTAAGTGTTGCAAACAAGAAAAATGTTAGAGGCTGAGCTATGATCATCACAGACTTGATATGATTGTAGTATCACCTGCTTAAGACCGAATCAGGACTCTTACCAACCCCCTAGCCCTGCTGCTGATCACCTGTTCTGCTTCCTTTGAACTTGTACAAAGGGTACATGAAACATGTCTTTGGTGCCCGAGAGCATTGTAAATTCATGCTTTTAGGGACTGATCTACTCCAAATAAATGCTACATAAAGATTTAAGAGAAAATAAAACAGACACAGCTCTCATTCCAAAACAAGGTAAACTTCTACATGACTCAGAAGCACACAGCAGAAGATTGGCTCTCCCCACCTGAAAAATACATATACCTCTCCACACCTAGGGAAGAGGGAGAGAGCAGACCCAGCTGCCCGCTGCTGCCCAATAGAGTGGGTAACTGGACAGACACTGTCTTCATCCTCACCTCAGGACAGGGGCCCTGAACTCCCAGTGGAAGACAGTTCTGGTTATGAACCCAAGTGTCTATTGGAACATCTGTAGACTTACAGAGGCAGGGGGTTAATATTACAGAGAGAAATAAAACTCTTGTTTTCAAGATGCACTTAAAAATCAAAACTCTAAAACACATAAGGAAAAATTAAATCTAAAGAAGTTAGCCAACAATATAAAAATTGAGAGATCAATTTACTCCTGGAAATCAGTTAACTATTATTTTATTGGAATCTATTATTCACACCCCCTTTAAGGCAGGACTTTGTTGTGCATACCCATTGGATGAGGTCAAGCACAACTCCATACTAAGCATGCTGCTGATTGCCAGATACCTGTTTCATTATTCCCTAGTCACTACCTGGCTTGGCCCTATCTATTTCCTGCTGCCTAAAGGAGAGTGTATTTGGTGTTATAAAGCTATTGTTGTCCTTTTTACTTGTGAGTTTATTTTCTGTTTCCTAATCTTGCTCTGTATAGATAAGGTAACCTCCTCCTCATAGAAAGGATAAGAGCTTGAGCTTTGGATATGTTAATTCCTTTGGCTATATTAATTACTTGAGATTGGATAATAAGACTACAGCTCAGGTTGATAGCAGCCAAATTTCTTAATCCTCTCTCCTGGTCTTGTCCACAGAACCACACACTTTTTGCAGGGAATGAAGGGCAAGACTTACCACTCCTACTGTTCAATGCCACACCCATGGTCTACATCCAAGCAAGCTTGCCCCAAAAGAGGCTTTTACCAACAATATACAACCAGAGAACCTCAGTTTTCAAGGGCTCAATGAGCATCTTTATAGCAGTCACTTAGACTATACACAGTCACTCTCATTATTTTCTCCTTTTTTTTTTTGGCAAATGAAGCAATAACAATAATATTTGCTAACATTTATTGAGCTAGTGTTTTTTAAATTTTTTTTAAAAACATTTTTAGTGAGAGGGGCAGGGAGTAAGAAAGAGAGGAAACAAAATATCGATGTGTGAGAGAAACATCTATTGGTTGCCTCTCACATGCCCCAAGCAGTGACCTGGCCCCCAACCCTGGCATATGCTCTGACCAGGAATCGAACTGGTGACCTTTTGGTTCAGTGGCCAATCTTCAGTCCATTAAGCCACAACAGCCAGGTTACTGAGCTGTTTTTATTATTTTGTTTTGAAATAGTACCTACTATGTGTCAGGGGCCTAACCTAGTATTTTACATGAATCTAATCCTTCATGTGGCTTAAGGAGTTTTGCATTGTTAGCATTTTTATCTCCACTGTATAGATGAGGAAACCAAGGTGAAGAAAGGTACAATAACTTGTCCACTGTTCCACAACTAGTAAATGAAGGAGACAGATTTCAAATCCAGGCAATCTAAGTAACAAATAAAATTTTCTAACCTCTGTTCCCAAATCATATCAAACTTTTGGGAAAAAGAAAAGAAAAAACAACTAAACGTTTTACTTAAGTTTGTAAGGTTTGCAGTGTGGTGCAGTGGTTAAAAGAACACACTGTGAAGTTGGAAAAGCTGTGTTTTAAGTTCAGGTCCACTACTACTTACTCAGGGAAATGATGTAAAACCGATGCAATGAACTATTTAAACCTCCTGAGCTCTCTCTTCTCTGCAAAGTCTCCATCCTACTACTCCTTTGACAGGATTTTTGTGTAGATTAAATGTGAATATCTTTACACAATGCCAGGCACAAAGCACACACTCAATACACACGTGCATAAACAGACAAACACAGGCATATAAATAGAACCGAAATGAGGTCCAGATCATTTAACCCCATCCAATCACATTTTGCCATTAAAGACAATACGGCAAGTGAGTTGCTGAATCAAAAGGCCCAAGTGATGAGTGGAGACAAGGGAGCAGAAAAATGCTAGGTTCTTGAATCCAGCTTTGGCACATGGGACTGACTGTGTGAGACCCTCACACAGGGCGTGAGAACAAGCCAAGCAGGACGCAGTCTTCCGGTACAGCCCTTGGACATCTTCAGGCCTAATTCTGAAATGGCTCAAAATGTTCCATGAAAGAGCAGGTAGATGTAAATGACCCACACAGGTGACTTCCTCCTTCTCCATACGAAGGAGAGGAAGAGGGAAATCTTAAACTTCAAAACTAATAAACAGGGAGAAAGATCTTTCAGTAACCATGACTATTGTCTAATTCATTAGGAAGACAAAGCTCAAAACCAAACAAAGAATATTTAAGAATAGAAATTTGGAAACTTTGCACATTAGGTCTCATTAATGATACTTAAGACAAAAAATGATACGTCCAAGGTAAAAAGCAATAATCAATGTGTTGATTTACAAAATGCTTAATAATTAAAGGAGAGTATTCCAAAGAAAGCCTGGTGGTTTCAAAGATATTTTAGAAAGCAAAGTTAAAAATTTGCAAGAAGTAACAGAGAATAATTAATACAGTATCACTTCAGTGGTCTTTGTTCATCATTTTAGGGGAAAAGATAACCCTAGTAGAGGAAAATTCTGCTGGCTGCTTTTAAATTGCCATTCTGGCTTCTTCCTGGAGCCCAGAAACATTCACACACTCTTCCACTAGGTTTGGACTGTTAAAGGATCACTGCAAAACAGCACGGAGTAATTGATACAGCAGAAACTCATCAAGTTGTCTATGGAAGGTCAAGTGCATGACACACAGAATACAATTAGAAGGTTAGACTGGCCTGTCGACTTTCACATTATTAGCTGTCTGTGGGGTCAGTACCTTTCAGGGATGTGGGACGACGAATAAAATTTCAAAGGACTATTGTTGAACCTTTTGCATTTGCTTTAATCATCTAAGGCAGCAAATGTTAAAATCCCTTAAAAACATTAAAAATATGTAAGATTTTAAAACCAGCATTCATAAATAGACTAAGGTGCATTCTCTAGTCCGTAATAAGTGAAATGAACATGTATGCCCACTAAATTGAAATCTTTAATTCCATTCTGGTCAAATTAAAGTGTAACAAACAAAATTTTCTGACCTCTGCTCCCAAATCATATCAGATTTTGGGGAGAAAACTGTTGCTTTCACATACAAAAAAGCAATTTATATTCTGGTTTCTATTCAGATCATATAAATCTTTCACCTTTTACCAAAAAAAGCAATTTGTGAGATAAGAAAAGAGGATGGAAAAGAATAGGAGCATCTAGGACTTTGTTACAAAAGCCTAAATTTTGAAATTTTTTAAATGAAATTAACAAGTGTATATTAGTTATTCAATCAGAATATTTTAAAGGCAAAACATCTCTAATGTGCTTATATGGGTATATGTGTGCCAGGAGACAGGGTCGGGAAGAATTTGGGTGTATAGTTGGAAAGAGAAAGTTAGCTTATATATATACGTTTTTGGAGAGGGGTGGATAGAGAGAGAAAGAAGGAAGAGCCCCTTGTCATATTCTACATTCTCACGGCCAAAGGCTCTATGACCAAGTGTGACCAATTCCATTCCTCAAGACCAGATGGCTCTCACTGTAAATAGATATGCGTATGTGTCTATATATATGGGTATGTTTATAGGCATATATATACTATTTATTGAACACCAATTATGTGCTAGCTACTGTTTCAAGCATTTCAAATATGTAATTTATTTTGAATCATGAAACAACCTGAGGGGAGGTAGGCATTATCCCTATTCACGGAGCAGGAAACAGAGGCTTCTATAGGCTGAGTTGCTCAAGGTGATCCAGCTAATCGCTGGGCTTCAAAGCCTTTGCTTCTAACACCGTGTTCTGCTCTCATTCAAACACGGAATGGCCCTCTGTCTTTGCTAAGAGGGGCTCTAACCAAGTGACTGGGCACTGGGTTCACGATGATCTTTTTACCTCCAGATTGACTTTGGGCACCCTTGACCTCTCCAAGTGCCCCAGGACACGGCTTCAGTTTCCCCATCGCTCTTCCTTCTGGTCGGCCTTTTGCCTCACGGCTAAACGAACCCAGACAAAGCAATGCAGAACGGAGCAACCAAGCTTTATTTATTGCACCCAAATTGGGCCTCTCAATACAACAGGTGCCTCCAGAGATTTTATACCAATGTAACTTGAAACCGCCACGACCTTCTTTCTTAAACCTAGGACTCTGTTTAATTTTGACTATGACTATTGTCCTGGTAGGAGTGGATTTCCACTGGCTCCCCTTTGCCAATGATTGGAGGGCCTGTTTTGAGGTTCACATTCCTGAGATCTTTGGGTGCATCCAGTTCTGACTCATAAAACACAATGAGGAATTTACCGCTCCGGTTTCTGCCGTAGGCATAAAATTAGCCACCTAATTCCATGTACGCAGAGGTTATTGTTTTCCTCATTATTTCTTCATTAAACTACTCATGTCACAGTAGGAGAGCATGCTGATGTTATTGCACCTTGGTAACTTAATGAGATGGTGAGCTGGGTATCTCCCTTCTCCCTGCACTGGCCCTAGAAAGATGCCCCCATGGACTGCATCCACGGGCCGCCTTGCCCTCGGGTTGGGTTTGGTCAATGGGAAGGAGGAGAGCCGGGGCTGGAGCGTCTATACCCATCTCCCTCTGTGTGGGTTCACTGTGGGTTTCTGTGTCCCTCTAGGGAGCCACAGGTCCTGTCATGTGTCTCTCTCTCTTCCCATCTGGGAGTGAAGACTCCAGGCTGATGTTAGCCCCGGGGTACTGCACCATCCCGTGTGTGTCTCCCTACGCCCTGCCCCCACCTTTGTAAATGGCCCCTTTATTAAACTCTCCTAAATACCCATGTGGAGTGGACCATTTCTTCCTGTTTCATATACTCTGATGACTACAGATGGGTATTCACATGACAGGATTTTTCTTGCATGAAGATGACTGCCTACTTAACCCAATGACACTGTTAGAGACTGAGTCCTCCCTGTGCACTTCATGGCCTTGACTTCATCATGTCCAAGCTTTCCCCACCTGTGGGGAGAAAACACTCCAGTAAGTGCCTCAGGCTGCTGTGAGCATGAAATAGCATCTAAATGTCTTCAGACTGAGGCAGACCTAGGGGTCAGATTCTCCCACAAAAGCCGCCTAAGCCTTTAGTACAACTCTGTTTAAAAACCAAAATGTAACCTTGACACTGGAGAGGTAAATATAATTGTACCATCAAATTTTTTGAAAGAAACCAGAATATTCTTCTGGAGATCATCCAGATTGTCTGGTTTTTCAAACTGTTTTCTCCATCTCTTTCAGAAGCATTAAATAATATTTATTATCATTCTATCCCAGGATAAGATTAAATCATTTCAAAACCTGCAATTCAGGCAGGATGCCAATCATACCATGTATTTGCTTTCAATAAGGAAAGTCCAGGCTGTTTTGGGCAGAACCCAGGCCTGGCGTGGGGTTTGCTCTGCTCAATATTACAGGCCAACCAAGCCTTCTGTCCTTTTCCTGTGACTCAGGAGGACAAGTCATTGAAAGAAGTAAAGCAACAGGTTTGGGGTTTTGGTTTTTGTTTTTTTACATGAAGAGGATACTAGGCTGGAACGGAGGAAAAGCTGGCTTAAAAGTCAAGAACACTGTGCTCCTAACAGTCTTACGTGTAGCCTTGGCAAGCCACTCTGCAACCACGTGCCTTCTTCATTTCCTCCTCTGGAGAATGGGAGGACTGAGTGGCCCTGCCACGTGCTCACGCAGACGAGGGGCGGAACCTGGACCCGGTGCATCCTGCTGGCCCAGAGCTCAGAGACTGGGAGGCCAGACTGCGCCAGGCTGCCTCCGTTCGGATCCTGGACTCACCCTGTGGAGAGTCTGCCCTTGACAAGTCCTCTAATGCATTAATTTCTTAATCTGAAAATTGGTATAATATCTGTACCTCTCCTGAGAGAGTGGTTATGAAGGTGAAGTGAGCACAGATGTGTAAAATGTTTAGAAGGATGCCTGAAAGGGAAAGGGCTAGGTGGTAGCTGGGGTTACTTATGCCAAGGGGGTCAGGGGTGGCAGGTGGCGAGTGGGAGGGTGGGAACCCCCCACGTTGCTGGTATTCCTGTTCCCATCGAGGGGTGCGAACTGTGGAAACCCAGCCTCGCACTGAGGAGCTTCTCTAAGTGTAGTCCAATACTGAGTTGCTCATGGGCCATTTAACAACGACTCTGTCACAGGACGGTTTTGTGAAAGTGAGACTGTATGCTATTGTTTTTCTCCCTCTTTATCTGAAACAGACAGTTTGCAATGTGTGATAATACCAGCGGCACCTGTTTCTGAACATTTCCACTCGCAAGAACCAAAAAACTCCCATGAAGAAAAGTCTTTTCTTTCCATCGCACTGGAGTCTTTCTAAAACAGCTTCTACTGGGAGATTAATTATAGAAGCCACAGTATTTCCTGAAAATGGTAAAACATTTTAAAGAAATACTGAGACACTACTTGATAAATGGCTTGACTCCTTTTGCATAACAATCCAAAAGAAAAATGCATGTTTGAAACAGAACAGGACATAATGGAAATCTAAGTAGATGGACTGTAAAATGGATTTTATTAACTATTTACAGTGGTTATGTAAATTGTTTTAATCTATGCTTGAGAAAGTTCCCTGTCAGGGATTCTGGGCCTTTACTGGTGCTTATCTCGTTGATTTGTGTAAAGTTGAGTGGCTTCAAATGTGAGGCTTGTTAGCTAGATCTCCAGATAAGCCTCACCAGGTACCGCTGACCCTGCCTTGGAGGGGACTGTGTCCTTCAGGGACAACATTCCCCATTAAAGCAAAGAAAGAACCTTTGCACCCTGGTGAATGTCTCATGTCACTAATGTTCCTGGCAATTGGTCTCTATCGTAGTAAAGTCGCAGGGTGCAATGGATAGCAAGGTCACCTTTTAGGACACAATAGATCATTGACTCTACAACTTGCTAATCTAAATATAACCTCTCTTGGCTCTGGCCAGGTACCTCAGTTAGTTAGAATGTTGTCCCAACAGGGCACATACAAGAATCAACCAATTAATTAATAAGTAAGTGGAATGATAAATTGATCTGTCTCTCTCAAATCAATGAATAGAATTAATATATAACCACTCTTATGTCCCATTTGTGAAAAGTACATCCCAGAGAAAAACATTCCAAAAACATTCTGTCATTTGAAATTAATTTCAATTTACTTTCTAAACAGGAATTTAACCTTGGCTCAAAATATACAATCACTACTCCATCTTTTGTGGGGCTTGTCAAGTAGCTTATGAAATATCGAGATCCCCAGCTTCCCTGCTCTTGGCCTGGCCCATGTGCTGGGCATAGGGAGAGCCCTCAGGCTGTGCTGTGGGGCCGGGGGCCATGCTACTCTCTAAACAGACTGGTTGCCTACAAAATAAAGACACCCCAGAAATATCTTTTTAAAAATAATCTGAAAATTTAATATTTCAAAAAGAGCACCACAACTGTCATCACAGTGAGAAAAGTATCAGAAGATTATTCTGCTTCTTTACACTTAATTATGGTTTAGTACTATTTTTATTTTTAATTATATATACGGGTGGCAGCACCATAATCTTCTTAGTGCTTAGGTCCTCTAAAATCTTAATCCAATTCTGATAGGACTCTGGGCTTACCTGGTCGTCAAAGGGCCTCCCAAGTGCTGGTTGCTGCTGCTGCTGCTTCTACTTTGTGATAGCCCGAGATATCACATGGACCCATGTGATAGGTCCATGAGACCAGGGACCATGAGTCTTACTGCCTTTCTATCCTCAGTACCTAGCACAATACTGGTCACAGAGCAAGTACAGAATAGAGATCTTTATAATTATAACCATTAGTTGTGCTATTAGCCACTGCAGTGACTGTTGCTGTTAAGACAGCTGACTTTGACTGATGAAGCCAGTGAACGTCACGGTGCCACATCACTCTCCCCCAAGGCTGTAAAGGAGAGAGATTTGTTTGAAGCAATGAGTGTAGGCCAGGCACTATGCTGGGTGCTCTACATATGTCAACTCTCTCTTTAATCTCCCTATCCAATCCTGAAGTTGTTATTAGCTCCATTTTACACATAAGGAACTTGAAACTCAGAGGTTAAACAGTAAATGACATAGTGGAGCATCAGGCCAAGGTCGGCCTGATCCCCAAACCATGCTCTTCTCATTGCACACGTTGCCAGGCCATTTAAAGTCCCATAGATGGATCGCTGGGGTTCAAAAACTAAGACGGACGCATGCCTTGAAAACAGCTCAGCAAGTCACAGTCTATCAAGTCATGCTCAACATTAAAAAGAAGCTAAGGACCTCTATGCAAGATTTCAGGTAGGAGTGCTGTAGCAGGGCTTCCCTGAAAGTTTGGGGTCTGCAAGGTAGTAATTCCTGGGCCTGAATACATCTTAGAAAACCCTTAGGACAACAGTGCTTCCTTAGAGTTTTGAGGAGAACTGGATAAGGGATGGAGCCAAGTGTAAAGCTAAGGACTATTGATTGGATGATGAGGTCTCTGATTTTGTCCCACCGTTTCTGAGCTATGAAGGTGGGGTGGGGTGAGGAAGTGGTCAGCACTGGCCTAAGGAATAGTGTAAAGATGCTGACAAAGGACAGAGAAAGACAAGGAAATCCTTTCTCATTCTCTTTTCTTCTACCTCAACCACTGGTTCAGTTCAAGACTAGATTCAGGAAATCCTGAAAATTCCACAATTAATCAAACTGTGAAAAGACCCAAGGAAGCTGGAGAGCAAACTTCACAGGTCATGGTAG
This sequence comes from Carollia perspicillata, assembly GCA_004027735.1. NCBI lineage: Eukaryota > Metazoa > Chordata > Mammalia > Chiroptera > Phyllostomidae > Carollia > Carollia perspicillata. The sequence goes on along the minus strand of PVKM010029847.1, from coordinate 4,888 downwards.
GTAAGAGAGCTGGGAGGTGATGGAGTCTCACCTTTCTGCCTGTGGGACACCTGTATTTCTAGGTGACTGAAACTAGCCAGCACTTTTTCCTAACAACAGAAAAAGCAAAACTGGAGGGAGGAAAGGGATTACACTGCATAAATGAAGAACTTTCTTAAATGGAGGGCAGAGGTATGGTATCCTATGGATTCTTTTGAAATAGGAGCCTTAATTACCTGCTGGACTGGTGTAGGGCAAGACTAAAGAGCAAAAAGGTAGACAGAAAGCCTTTCAAAGTTCTTCCAGCCAAAAATTGCTATGATCCTTCGGATAACTCCCCATTCCATCTTACTTGTTTTAAGGCTAGTTTTTCATTGGCTCCATTTATGGTAGAAAAGAGAAAATTATTCCCCAGTTACGTGAGGCGAAATCCAGGTCATATAGAATAATGAAAACGGAAAGCTCACACACCCCAATATTACACAGTAAAATAAGAAATTCATAGACATCTGGTCATAAAATAAAATAGGAAAACATGCAATTTCACATCTCCCCGGCATAAGGAGAGAGAATGGGATGGGTGCTCATAGGCAATCCTCCCATATCTGGTTCACCTGCCTAACTCACTCCTTATTTGCTACGATATTTGGGTACAAACTGAATTGTAAAATATAACATCAAAGTTAATAGTTTGCATTGAGTGTTAGGCTTGATAAGTCATGAAATGGAGATGGTTTATGAGTGCACTGAAAGGAAACGGAAGAACTTAAGCATAAAGTAATAATGAGTTGTGTCAACTAAGAGACGTAGGGAAGAAAAGAAAAGGAGATTTGAAAAATAGATAATCCGTGTGGCAGAGAGCTAATTATCTTGACATCTCATCTTCCAGGGGGCTAACATTAGTTCACTTGCTGAAAGTCATCTAGGAGTGAGTTGCAGAGATATTTTTAAACATGCCATTTTCATAATCCAGTCATGCCTGCGTATGATGGTCAAACCCTTAAGGACCAACCATTAGAGCAAAATATGAAATACTCTTTTCAGCTCTGTGCTTTACATACTGGGAGGTTATTAGCTATAATCAGCCCTTTACCATCATTCGAACAAATTCCTGAAACTTGCAGCTAGTACTTTGAGGGACCGCAGCACCCCTGAGTGAATCGCCCCCTACTTTAGTTTGTGTCCTTGTTTTTGTCTGATTGGATTTAATGGCTGTGGAAAATCATCTGGGCAGTGGTGTTGAGGGATATTGGAGGGATGAAAATAAAAGTGATGCCTAGGTCGGAATCCAGTTTCAGAACTCTCTCTAATTGGCTTTGTTATCTTGGTCACTTAGAAAAATTAATAGAGTTACATTGTTTCAGGTACTTTACATAAATTAGCTCATTAAATTCTGCCACAGCTCTATGAAATAAATAGGTTCTGTCATTATTTGTCCTGCTTTATAGACGAGGAACTGAGGAAGCAACTTGCCCAAGGGTACACGGGAAGCAAAGCGGAGAGATCAGATTTGCACCCAGCTTTCCCTCCCTGCGGGGCCCGGGCTCTCATGGTCCTTGCTATATGGCATCTCTGAGCTTGTCAGCAGTGACCTCATGGAGACCATGGACTGGATACCGTGCTGTCATGGCTGAGGGTACCACGTGGACCAAACACACTTGGCCCCTATCCTCGAAGCCCTCACAGTCCAGAAGCAGAGGGAGACAGTCAACAACAACAAAAAATTGAATTGTTCAATAATCTCAGGTGTGTAAAGAGCTTTGAAGAAGAAAAGTTTTTTCCTTTAGATTTTTTTCTCAAAAAAAATGAGGAAAGAAACTTATGTGATCTGCCTTCCAACTCTACCATTTTATTCTTTTCAGAAATTTACAACCCCAGATCAAATGTAAGCCTACGGTACAGATTAGACCTACAAAATTCGGTTTGACCCATAAAGCGTGTGCTGGTCTCTCAGTCCCACGTTCTCCAATTGCAATGATCTTCCTTCTTTCTTTAGGCCTTTTCTGAGGCTCCAACTAGGTTTGTTCTAATCCACCCCATTTACACAATCCACCGAGTTAACCAGAATGTTCCCATATATTGTCTTCTTGAGTCTTCCCAACAGTCTTGAGAGGTGGATTCCGGTCCTTCCATTTTATAAGTAGTAATCATATTTACTGAGCACTCTGTTATGTGTTAGACTCTGAGCTAAGAACTTCATATACTTTATTCAACCAATTTTCATAACAACTCTATAGGTAAATATCATGATAGACATCAAGGAAGTCAAGGCTAAGAGAAATCTATATTTTGTCTAAAACCAAACAGCTGGGAGGGGGAGGAGCAGAAATTCTCTGCTCCATAGCCTGAGCTCATGCCACCTTCATGGGAGGTATGGCTTTCCCAAGGTCATGCAGCCAGTGAAGGACAATATTAGAACTTGAACTTGAGCCCTTTGTTCTTTCATCCATAACCCAGAAACCTCTTATACTTCGATGTGCTTCTGCTTCTAGTGTTTGGGCACATAAAGTACTGGAAAGATATTTTTTTTAAAAACTCAAGTATAGATAAATTGAGGAATATATCCTACTGTATTTTAAAATGACATATGGCTATTATCAACTCATTTTTTTTTCTGGGAACAAAGAAGGTTTGTATTTGTAAGGTAAAATCATTAACAAAAGTACTTCCCATGTATGACCAGAGTTGATCCCTACCATAGCCTCATTCAGCTTTTGACATATTTATTATTGTGATAATAAAAGTCAAGAAATGCAGAAGCATGGAATGCAGACATGCCGAAATTAACTTCTAATGTAGTCAGCGAAAAGAAACCGACTTCCAGGCCAGTACAGTCATCAGATGGAGACATTGCCCAAGAAAGTAGGCGGTGACACATTAATGCCCTTAGATGCCTCTAGGTTTTACTGACTCAGTCTTGCACCTCCTCAGCTCTTAGGAGGAAAGAACCTTTGGAGTCTTTCCATAACATAAAATTGATAAGAGAATAATACGGACATGAAATAGTTTAATCTATAAACGACATATAATGCTCTTCAAGGGATATCACTGCCCACATTTTGAAATTCCACTATAAATGGGAAAATATGGCTAATTTTAGGCAATGTTCATTTTTAAAATATTGAAATTTAAGGTATCAACAAAAATTTTCTTATAACCAAAAGTTACCTGTCCTTGAAATAAAAGTATAGGCAAGAAATCCAGAGAGAAACAAAAACATAAGGGTTTGGGCACAGAGAGAAGGATTTAAAAATCAGATTAAGAGACGTGGGGTAAGCCCTGGCTGGCGTAGCTCAGTGGATTGAGCACAGGCCTGCGAACCAAACAAACACGGTTCGATTCCCAGTCAGGGCACATGCCTGGGTTGCAGGCCAGTTCCCAGTAGGGGACGCACCAGAGGCAACCATACATTGATATTTCTCTCCCTCTCTCCTTCCCTTCCCCTCTAAAGATAAATAAATAAAATCTTTAAAGAAAAAAAAGAGACATGGAGTAATTACAGACCAGGTTTCTGAACAGCAGTTTACTTCCCTGTCACTAGATGGGGCTCACTGGTTGAGGTTATTCCCCTTCCAGATTTGCATTACGTGTCAGACAACAGAAAGAATTCAAGTGGGATTTGGGTTCAGCATTTTAAAAGATAAGTTATTGGAAGGTATTCAACAGGCATCCTAATAAGATTGACTTTTTCTGTTGACCACAATACCCTTATTGAGCAAAGCTAGCTTTATCCCAATTTAACATGAAATAGGTCACTATTAGAAAAGACAGCTTTATTGTGTTTGTATTTGGGATTAACGGATAAAATAAATAGTTCTTTTCTTCCCACAGGGGTTGATGAGCCAGCTTTATTCTAAATGACTGAAGACTTCTGTTCTTTTCAACACACACAGTCCTCCAATTAGGAGCTGCAAATAAGATTATAGGCCCTGAATAAGTCTGAAAAGGCCCTTTTATGATCGGAAAGTTTGTGTGTGGGAAGTGGAAGCAGCAGCAAGTGCTCGCTGGGGCTTTGGCGACACGACCATTTCCCAAATCCTCAGCTGAGGGCTCTAAAATGATAAAATCAGAATTACCGAAAATAGTAAATGCACTCCATTTCTTTCTTTCATTCTTTCTTGAAAGCCTTCACATTAAGCTGTAGAAACAAGCCAGTGGTTTTTATTTTAGCTGGCATAGTTTGGAAATAGAGTGTCACTTATAGTTCAAAGATTGTTAGAATCAAAGTGAAAATAATTTCCATTAAGGGGTGAAGTTAAAATGGCTTTGTCAATATAGGGCGTTCTCTATTTTCATTTTAAACACTTTGATGATTCCATTCTAGCACCACTGTACATGATATTTTGTTAAATACTGTTGAATTTGACATATTAAGCTTTCTGTGGATACACACAGTAGTAATTGTACTCCCCTAACCCTCCAGATCAACCGGATGCAAATGGATATTTCCTGGATGAATAAATGCTCTCCCCACAATGCACTGAAGGACCCAGTCAGATGGGGCCCGAACAGCCTCCCAGAATAAGATGCGGCCACGTGAAGCGGAGGAGGGGGTGGGTTTGGGGGAACACAGCTTCCTCTGATCTAAGAGGGGAAGGCAAGGCAGGCTAGGGAGAGAAAGAGTGTGAGAGGAAAACAGCAGTTCCAGACACACTGACAGAACCGCATCCCATCTTCAGCTCAGCCTTTTCTGCAAATATATTTTGGGTGCTTCACATATGCCCACCTCTGTCCTGGCTGGTGTGGCTCAGTGGTTTGAGTGCCGGCCTGTGAATTGAAAGGTTGACGGTTAGATTCCCAGTCAGGGCACAAGCCTGGGTCTCAGGCCAGGTCCCCATTGGGGGCAAGCGAGAGGCAACCTGTTGATGTATCTATTGCACATCGATGTTTCCCTCCCTCTCTTTCTCCC
>PVKM010029846.1:0-17567 GCA_004027735.1 Carollia perspicillata | reverse complement strand
GAAGGGGCTGGAAAGAAGTATTCCAAGTCATGAAACACAAGGACCTACATCCAAGACTGCTCTATCCAGCAAAACTTTCATTCAGAATGGATGGGCAGATAAAGTGCTTCTCAGATAAGATCAAGTTCAAGGAGTTCATCATCACCAAGCCCTTACTATATGAAATGTTAAAGGGACTTACCTAAGAAAAAGAAGATAATAATATGAACAGTAAAAGGACAGCAAATTCACAGTTATTAACATCTACACCTAAAACAAATGGAACTGGAAAGCATTATGCTAAGTGAAATAAGCCAGGCAGTACAGGACAAATACCATATGATCTCACCTTTAACAGGAACCTAAGCAACTAAACAAACAAGCAAGCAAAATATAGCCAAAGACATTGAAATAGAAAAGGGGATGACAGTATCCGGAGGAGAGAGGGGAGGGAATTTCAGGGAAAAAGGGAGGGGATTATAGGAACAAGTATAAAGGACACATGGACAAAAACTAAGGGGGGTAGAAATGGGAGGGAGGTGGGGAGCACTGGGGGGTGGTCTGGGATGGGAGTAAAAGACAGAAAACTGTATTGAAAAACAATTAAAATTTAAAAAAAAAGAAAAAGAAAAAAATAAACTACAAATATAATATCCATGTTATTGAATATAAAACAAACTTAATTTTATGCACTTCACACTTTCTCAAGGCAAATTCTTTACCAACTTTGTTTTTTAATCCAAAGTGTTATGATCTAAATTCCCATGTCTCATCATTAAGGAAAAATATAAAGAAACAAAAAAGTGATCCTCATCATGAGAAAAAACAGAGAAGACACAAGCTGAGAAAACATATTTGTAAGAGAAAACACGTACAGGACTATTACGCAAGACAAACAAAGATGTTTTCAAATTCAACAGTGACAAAAAAACAAACCTAAATAAAAAGGGACAACAAACACTAACAGAAATCACACTAAAAATTATATGTAGATTAAAAATTAGTATCTACAAAAACATCCACCACACCTTATATCACAGAGGAAATGCACATTAAAACAAGGACAGTTATAGAAATAGCACACTAAACCCCTAACGGGAAGGGAATCCAGAACATTGACCACAGCAAATGCTGCTGTGGACGTGGAGCAACCGGAAGTCTCATTAACTGCTGGCGAAAATGTAAAATGGTACAGCTCCTTGCAAAGAGTCTCGGGATTGTCAAAAAACTAAAAATAAGAGGGTTAGCTGGGTGGAGGGGACAAAAGAGAAAAAACTGGGACAATTATAATAGCATATACAACAAAATATTTTTTAAATAACCCAAACAGCCCTGGCTGGTGTGGCCCAGTGGATAGAGCCCTGGCCTGTGAACCAAAAGGTTGCCAGTTCCTGGGTTACAGGCCAGGTCCCTGGTTGGGGACGTAAGAGAGGCAACCCATCAATGTATCTGTCACACATGAAAGTTTCTCTCCCGCTGTTCTCCATCCCTTCCACCTTCTCTAAAGACAAATAAATTTAAAAAACAAAAACAAAACCTGTCCTGGCCGGTGTGGCTCAGTGGATTGAGTGCTGGCCTGCGAACCAAAGGGTTGCAAGGGTTGCCAGTTTGATTCCCAGTCAGCACACATGCCTGGGTTGCCAGCCAGGTTCACGGTAGGGGATGTGTGAAAGGCAACCACACACTGATGTTTCTCTCCTTCTCTTTCTCCCTCCCTTATTCTCTAAGCAAATAAATAAATAAATAAATAAATAAAATCTTTTAAAAACAAAAAACAAAAAAAACCCTAAACATATACTTATTATATAATGCAGTAATTGTGCTCCTTATTATTTAACCAAATATCTAAAAACTTTTACCTACAGAAAAACCTACCAGAGAATATTAATAGAGGCTTCATTTATAATATCCAAAAATTGGAAGCAATGAAAATATGTCAACAAGTCAACAGATAAGTAAAATGAAATACATACAATGAAATATTCAGCACTATAAAGAAATAATAAGGCATGAAAAGACATGAAAGAAACCTAAACACATTGAATTAGGAGAAAAAAAATTAATCTTCCTAGCAAGCTGCCCAGTTGGTTAGAGCACTGTCCAGAAAAAGCAGGTTGTGGATTCAATAGCTAATCAGGGCATATAAAAGATTCTATCAGTGAATTCATAAATAAGTGGAACAACAAATCAAATTTTCTCTCTCTCTCTCCTGGTCTCTGTCTCTCTAAAAAATCAATAAATGAAATTAAAAATACAGACCCTAGGTGGCGTGGCTCAGTGGATTGAGTGCCAGACTGTGAACCAAAAGGTCACTGGTTCAATTCCCAGTCAGGGCACATGCCTGGGTTGACAGCCAGATCCCTGGTAAGGGGTGCGCAAGAGGCAACCACACACTGATGTTTCTCTCCCTCTCTTTCCCCTTCCCTTCCCCTCTCTGTAAAAGTAAATAAACATATACATTCTTTTTTAAAAAAATAGAAAACAGTTGGAAAAAAAACACATAGAAAAGTCCAATTTCAAAAGATTACAGACTATAAAAAACAACTATATGACATTCTAGAAAAAAGAAAATGAAAGAAACAGTAAAAAGATCAATGGCTGTAGGAGTTTAGAAGACATAGAGATAAACAGGCAGAGCACAGAGAACATTTAGGGCTGAGAAACTAGTCTGTCTGCCACTATAATGGTGGATATATGTCATCATAAATTTTCCAAACCCAAAGAATATGCAACCCAGCAGTGAACACTATGGTACTAAAACTTTGGGTGACAATAATATGCAAATGTAGGTTCACACATATTACAAATGTACCACTCTGGTGGGGGGCATTGATGAGGCCGTGGGTTACGCATATAGAAGCAGGGAGTGTGGGAATTCTTATTTACTTCTACACAATTTTGCAATGAACCAACTGCTCTTTGAAAACATCATTCACAGACCTCCTTCTCTGAAGTCTCTGTACTCAGGTCTATGCATCTTTCCTATGGTTCTCTATGCCCACCCAAGAGACAAATATTTGCATCCTCCATTAAAATACACACACACAATAGATCACTTCAAAACAATAAAAATCACCAGATTCAAAGAAACAAACAACACCAAGTTGCCAAAAATGTGAACATCCTAGACGTTCTACAAGGTTGAATGAAAGATAATTTGGTGCAAACAGTATGAACAACAAGAAGGGGTTTGCCAAAAACTTAAAGTAAGCCCTGGCTGGTGTAGCTCAGTGGATTGAGCGTGGGCTGAGAAACAATGGATCACCAGTTTGATTCCTAGTCAGGGCACATGCCTGGGCTGAGGACCAGGTCATCAGTGGGGGGCCACATGACAGGCAAACACACATTGGTATTTCCCTTTCTCTCCCTCCCTTCCCCTCTCACTAAAAACAAAAAAATAAAATCTTTAAAAAAATTAAAATAGAACTGTTTTGTCATTCAGCTCTTCCACTCAGGATATTTATCAAAAAGTATTCAAAGGAGCCCTGGCTGGTGTAGCTCAGTGGACTGAGCGCAGGCCTTCGAACCAAAGAATCATGGTTCAATTCCCAGTCAGGGCACATGCCTGGGGTGCAAGCCAGTTCCCAACTGGGAGTGCGTGAGAGGCAACCATACACTGATGTTTCTCTCCCTCTCTCCCTCCCTTCCCTCTATAAATAAATAAAAAATCTTAAAGAAAAAGTATTCAAAGGAGAATTTGCAAGAGACATGTGCGTATCTGTGTCAATTGTAACATTATTCACAAAACCCTGCATAGGGGGGAAGCAACCCCCATGTCTATGGACAAATAAATAGACTAAAAAATTTACTATATACATAAAATAAAATACTGCTCTGCCAGGAAATAGAAAATGATGTTACAACCTGATAGCACAAAGACAAACATTGAGGACTTTTTTAAAGTGAAGCACACAAGTAACAAAGCCACACATAATATAGGATTCCACTTAGGTGAGTAATATCATCATGTCCGTGTCACAGCAAAAAAAAGGTAGTCACATGGGCCTCGATTTTCAAGCAAATGAGGAAGTTATTGTTTAGTGGACATTGAGACATTTCTGTAAGATGGAAGTTTCAAAAAATCAAATGCACAACAAGGAGAATATACTTAATATGACTGAACTATTGAGTTACAGAAGATTAAGAGGGCAGATCTTTTTCTCACGTTTTTTTCTTTAGATTTTATGTTCTTTTTTAAAAACAGGGAAGGGTGGGAGAAAAAAGGGAGAAAAACATTGATCAACTTCCTCTTTCTTGTACATGCTCCAAACAAGAACCAAACCTGAAACCCAAGCATGTACATGCCCTGACTGGGAATTAAACTGGCAACCTTTGAGTTTGCAGGACGAAACCCAACCAACCAATTGAACCACACCAGTCAGGGTAGTTTTTTATCAAAATTTAAATACAATATCTAAAAGAGATAGTTATAAAACTTTGCAAAAATTACATTCAATTTAGAGTTTTTATCTCACATAAACAGAAGATAAATTGAGTCATGAAGATATAAAATTAAGAATATTTCCAACACTCACAGGGCCAATCAACAATTGACCATTAACCAAGCTCGGAAAGAAACAAGGTAAGTCATGAACACTGCAGGGTAAAAACCACACAAATGTGCACATTAATTTTAATAGCAATTGACATACGGCTGATACATATTTGTATTAAGCCCCACAATGTCTTAAGCATACTGAGTGGAGAACTATCATTCATGTTCCTATACAAATAAAAACCAAAAATGCAATCAACTAAATTTGGGGAACCTATCATAAAAAAAGAAACATGCTGGTGAACCAGTGGGAGTTGTAGCTAAGTGTGACTGATGGGTGCTGGAGTCCAAGTTGTTCTCTTAAAGGACCCGCACACAGACTTACTGGGACTCCCTCACTCTGAACTCCAGCCCTAGAAAAGCAGCTTGAAAGGAACCAGGGACATACTGGGAGGAACTGAATTGTCTGGCTTCAGGGATAAGGCTCAAGGGGCGGCTTTCTCCCACACAGCAGTCCTTCCTGAGGCCATTATTCCCTTGTTGAGCCCTCCCCACCACACAGCAGGAAGGTGCCATATCTGAGTCTCCATCTAACTGGCTGACACCTTAGCCTTGTCCTAGTGATTCCTGGAGACCTTGCCCCACTCAACTTAACAGCCGACCCAAGCCATGTCCAATGGCTTTTCCATACAAATGGCCTCTCCTGCCTCATGCTTCAGACTCTCCTTAGCCTCAGAAACAAACTGCATTTGGCCTGTACATGCCCCATACCTCTCACTCAGTAGCCACACACAGAGCACTAGCTGCAGCTGGCCTCTGATCTCCTCTTGGCGCCTCTGGGCAACTTCACAACCAACACAAGGAGACATCTTCATATCACTCTGTAACTGGTGCTGAGTGGAAATGGGCAGTTTGTAGGTGGTGGGTGACCTTGTACCGGAAGAGAAGATTCAGAGCCAGTGCACCAGTGGACAGCTTAGGACTATGTCAGACTACAACCCTACCACTTCTACAAGCAACACACTCATGGGGCAGACTCAGGGAGCACCAAAGCCTCACTGAACATTTTCCTAAATATGAAGTATCTAATAATTATGTAACTCACTTCTTACCAAAAGAGCACATTCAATCATGCTGTCTCTTTATTTCTTAATAAAAAACAGAAATCTGGCCATGGTCTAATCAGAAAGCAAAAACACATCAAGGAACAGTCCCAGGCAGCACCGGACTAAACCAGAGAGAATAATAAAATGATAGTGTTGATGAAATCAGGTTAAAAATACATGGCAGTCAATGTTCTATGGTTGCCTATGGCAGTAACTTATTGAAGAACTCTGTAAGGTAGAGAGATACATTAAATTCTTCTAACACAAAGAAATTGGAGAATACAAACTGGAAATTTCATGTTAGTTCATACAAAGTAAAATGACATTGTGAAGTGACACAGAAACTTAGATTGCCTGATTTTGGGGAGGTGCATTCTGTTGCAATGAAATCACTGAGTCTAAACATTGTAGGGCCTTATTTGAAGCCTCCCTGGGATTAGAAATCATAAACCAGAAAACAAGACATCTGTCTTCAGGGTTCTAGGACCAATTCATTTCTGCAATGAATTCTAGGATCAAAACCACTTCCACCCTGGCTGGTGTAGCCAGTGGATTGAGCACAGGCCTGCGAACCAAAGGATCATGGTTCAATTCCCGGTCAGATCACATGCCTGGGTTGCAGGCCAGTTCCCAGCAGGGGACACATGAGAGGCAACCATACATTGATATTTCTCTCCCTCTCTCCTTCCCTTCCCCTCTAAAGATAAATAAGTTAAATTAAAAAAAAAAAAAAAACACTTCCTTCATAAACTCCATTCATGAGACAAAAACAAAACTTAAAGAATAAAGGTTAACTTACAATTTCTCAGCAAAGTGCACAGATTTTCCCAGGTCCCCAACAAAACTGAAGAGGAGCCAGACCACAGCAGCCCTCCGAGTCAAAGGGGGACATTTTGCCCCAAATGCTATTAGGAGGACAGAGGTCTCTGGAGTAGAACCAGAGTCCCAAGATGATATGACAACAAGGGACATGCTGGAGACCAGCTGACCCTCTATGAGAGCAACAGAAATAAACCTGGGCTTTTCAAAATCCTTTCCACTGTAGCACAGCCTCCCAAATCACACCTTAAAATCTGGCTACTTCTGTGACCTTTGGACCCCTCACCGGCATCATCTGCTTTGCCATTCCCACCTACCTTGGGGGGCAGATATTATTTTTTTTCTGCAAACGTCCCAGCACTCCTTCATTTCCTCCACAGTAGTGATGAGGACTGGCTTAGGGAAAACACAACCTGTTTACAAAAGAAACATTAGTTTTGATAGAGATTCTCCCACTTACAATCTAGTTTGTGCTCAGATAAGCAGACTGGTAGAATAATGATAACCTCCAATTTGTTACTGGAGGACAAGAATCTAAAAGTCTACCATACAAAGTAGAGTCCCCAAATGACATTAAATAAAACAAAACCCTGTGGGTGGAGCAGGGACACTGAAAGGAAGTCATCCTCACCCAGAGAGACCAGGTTCCTGTAGTTCTCCAACATCACATCCACATACAATTTTCGCTGAGCTGGGTCCAGGCATTCCCACTCCTCCTGAGAGAAATCTACCAGAACATCCCTGAAGGTCAACGGTCCCTGAAAAAATAACACACATTTACCAAAGTGCCACCATGAGTTAATAATGTAACCCAACTTGAAAACAGTGTTAGAAGTGGTTTCAACCTAGGAGAGTATAGTTAATTATCTAGTAACATCTTTCTGACCTGGCGATGTTCTCTAATGTATTTTCCAATACCGAGAAATGAAAATGACATATGTCCATCAATCCACTGAAGAGACCTTACTTTTCAGAAAAATAACCTTTGAAATGAAGGGATAGCACTGGCTTGTGTGGCTCAGTGGAGTGAGCACTGGCCGGCAAACCAAAAGGTCACTGGTTTTATTCCCAACCAGGGTATATGCCTGAGCTGGGAGCCAGGGCCCCATTTAGGGGCATGCAAGAGGCAACTGATTGATGTTTCTCTCTCTCTCTTTTTCCCTCCCTTCCCTTCTCTCTAAAAACAAATAAATAAAATCTTTTAATGAAGGGATAGACATAGGCATGCGGATTGTCGAGTACTGTACTTATTCATGATCAACTGTGTATATTTCTCAGCAGGAAAAGACATGGTGAATTGGAAGTGTAAGAGCTCTTCACGTTTAATTCAGAGAACAAATAACTGCAGTTTTATAAAAACGCAGATTATGATTCAACCACTCCAGGATGGGGCCTGTGTTTCCACATCTTTAACAAGTTCACTTTTTATCAGTGACACCATCATCTCTGGTCCATGTGCCATACTTCTGAATAGCACGAAAAGGAAAACACAGAAAGTAATTCATACATGATTCTGAGCTGAAAGACTTTTATGAAATTTACAGTTCTGAAGGAATAAGAAACATATCGGCCACATTATTTGAAAACTTAGTGAAGGTTATCCTAAAACAAGATTATTCTGCCTCTTATAAGGATATTTTCTGAAATATACAGTAAATTATAGACCTTGAGTTTTACTCCAAACTGGATCTAAAATTTTCCAAAAACAAAACAGGCAAATACACAGAGACCTCATGGATGTTCATTGAGCTTCTGTAACTGAGAAGAACGAAAACATTTTAAGCGAGTAAAAAGACTAAATGTCTCAACTGTTAATATTTTCTGTACACAGGCAGATATACCTATGGAAATTAGGTACAAATGAAGAGTGATATAAAACAGAATTTTCATGTCAATCAAATTAAGATCATTTTGTGATTATATAAATCTCATAAACCTATTTGTGGATGATATCTTTTGTTTTGAAAATAATAAAAAGAGAAATGCACGTAATCATGAAATATAAATTAAAGCTAGTGTTTATTAGCCTTTTATTTCCTTTAAAATTTGAAAGAATGCAACATACATTAAAGTTATTTTTATAGACTTTCTTGAAAATACAAAAAGCAATAATGTAGAGTATGTCTGTGAAATGAGTGTGGAATATAACGAAAACTTACAGGAACAAGCCCTGATTGATTTTATCCTCCATATCAAAAGCCAATGATTTCTAGGAAATAAACATAGGGGCTTCATTTTCCAAAGCAAACAAAAACTAAGAGGGTTGTTTCCAGATAAAATGTGATGGTTTTTTCAAATTTCTCAATAATTCTCTGCTAGACCCTTGTTAATGATAAAGGGGAACTACTGACTATATTGTGGGGAGACCACATCAGCCAAATGAATACCAGGTAGACTAGAACAATGGATATAAGGTGACTTAAGCACATGGAAGGACATGTCATCACTGCTGTGACATTACTGAAAAGAAAAAAAAACTTCAATAATGAATGATTGGCCTTGCTGTTCAGTGCTGGCCTGCAAAACCAAAGGTCAATGGTTCAAATCCCATTCTCAGCCCAGGCCAGGGTTATGGGCCACATCACTGGTTGGGGACATGCGAGAGACAACCAATAGATGTTCCTCTTGCACATCAATGTTCCTCTCCATCTTTATCTCCCTCTCGTCCCCTCTGTTTAAAATATTTTCTTATAATCTTTTTAAAAATTTTAAAAAGAAATCATTATGTGGAAAAGATCACAAATAAACATTATTTTTTGCAAATGTCAATGCACATGTACCTCTCACATGTCAAACACAAATACTGTAGTACATTTATTTTTACTTTTTTTTAAGATTATATTCATTTTTAGAGAGAGGGGAAAGGAAGGAGAAAGAGGAGAGAAACATCAGTGTGTGGTTGTCCCTCACGTGCCCTCTACTAGGGACCTGGCCCGCAACCCAGGCATATGCCCTGACTGGGAATTGAACCAGTGACCCTTTGCTTCACAGTGCAGTGCTCAATCCAAAGAGCCATGCCAGCCAGGGCACTTAAATAGCGAGTGCATTTGAATAGCAAGACTTTTGTACCAAACTAGTAAGCAAGTCTCTTCTATCTACTCCTCTTTGTCAGAACTTTCTGAGCAATCCTGGCCAGTAAAATAAGCACGTTTTATTCCTGGTTTACAGAGTTGATTCTGCAAACACATGAACCTAAACCTACATTCCTTTCTCCACCAATACCCAAGCCTCTGAGCCCATCCCAACATGATGCTGGACATGGGCGCCTTCCCAGGTTGATCTGTCACAAAGGGGATGTTTTCACTAACTGAAGGTCTTAATTACAGGTGGAAATTCTTCATGGCCTTTGTCAGCCTGGATGAAGATAATACAGGCTCTGGGACAAAGGGTAGAAGTATATAAATTGGTGACCTTAACAATCATAAGAAGAAAAGAAAAAAAAACAGATAAAAATAACCTCACATCAGAAACAGAGAAATAAACTTTGCAGGTTTTAAATCCACTGATGTTAGGTAGAAAAACAAACATAGCTTCTGACCCAGGATACACTGTTTACCTGAGAAGCAGCCATGTTGTCCTGGTCCTGCTCCAGGATGTTTTCTCAGGTGACGATATGCTGAGTAGTCACGTCTCTTTCTGAGGATATGGCTTTGAAGGTTTTCACACAGCCTTTTAATCTGCTTCTAGCACAGTCACAAGCAGAAGGACCTGAAAATGCTGGAAAGGTTATCCTCCCTTGTCCTTTGTCACAGGAGAGTCAGGAACAGTAAGCTCGTAAATAGAGAGCACGCTGGCAGTTTTCTCTTTCTTCTTTTCAGGTGCTCTCTCCCCAGACTGATGTCCACATAAACTCATACAGCAATGAGAATGTGTGCTGCTCTCCTGAACTCTAAACCCAGCAGAGCACCCCATTGTCTCCACTGACCAAAGTCTGCTCCCAGCTCTTACAAAGGCATACCGGCATACCTTTTCTTTCCTCTTCTCCTTCCCTTTCAACCTAAAGATTATCTTTGTCCTTTCTTTCTGCTAAGTTCCAAGGGCCCTTCTTTTGACTCTGTCTGTTGTTCCTACTTTTTCTAACAGTATGTCTTTAAATAAAAATTTTTTTATTAAAAAAATGCATGACCCAACTGAATCGCTCAGTTGATTGCAGCATCACCCCACACACCAAAACTTTGTGATTTTGATTGCTGGTCAGAGAACTTACCTAGGTTACAGGTCCTATACCATTCGAGATGCATGTGGGAGAAAGCCCATGGATATTTCTCTTTCACATCAATGTTTCTCTCTCTTTTCCTCTGTCTCTATAATCAATAAGTATATCCATTAATGATTATTTTTTAAATGCATCCCAAAGCACTCCTACAAATTCCTGTCTGCACCTTAGCTTAACCCAGAGCACCTCAATAAACAATGATGCTCTACTCAGAGCAGTTGTACAGCTCTGTGGATGACATAGCTGATGTCATTTCTCAAACTTCTCAAGAGATGTAATAGGAACCTGAAATGAAACAGTGTAGCTTTAATAACCATCAGACCCCTAGGGAATAAGGGCCCCCCTCTAAGCTATAATTTTACAGGTCTGCAATGCAGCCCACGAAATGGTATCTTCATCTAGTTCCCTCCTGGTGCCTGTATTGCTTCTCCAGAGCTGTCTTCTGTGTCACTGGACCAGAGATATCAGACCCAGCACAGTTCAGATCTCTGGGTACTGTGAGGATTTGGGGCAGAAACTTCTAAAATGGCAGACTCCCACACTGGCTGGTGGCTCAGTGAACTGAGTGTCAGCCTGTGAACCAAAAGGTTGCTGGTTTGATTCCCATTCAGGGCACACGCTTCAGTTGTGGGTCAGGTTCCCAGTAGAGGGCGCACAAGAGGCAACTACACATTAAGGTTTCCCTTTCTCCCTCCCTCTCTCTCTAAAAATATTTAAATAAAATATTTAAAAAAATTTTTAAAAATAGGCTCCCTGGGCAAAAATTTTTTCTTACTTTGTAGAAAATCACAAAGACTTATTTTAGAAATATAAAATGAGCCCTGACTGGTGTGGCTCAGTGGACTGAGTGCCAGCCTGAGAAGCAAAGGGTCGCTGCATCAATTCCCAGCCAGGGCTCATGCCTGGGTTGCAGGTCACCAATGGGGCCATGTGAAAGGCAACCACATGATGTTTCTCCCTCTCCCTTCCTACCTAAAAATAAATAAAAGCTTCAAAAATAAAAAAGAAATATAAATTGATAATGCAAGATATGATGCTGGAAACTTTAAAAAATATTTCCTATGATAATGTTCATCAAATTACACAATCAAATACATGTGCTTTCTGGGAACCATGTTTCAGGTCAATCCAATATTTCTCTCAGTATTTTCAGAGAATGGACAAGAGGGACTTGAGGGGAACAGCTCCTTTGTGGCTCACAGTAATTCAATAAATCACATAACAGAAGGAAAGAGTTGCAGAACGTTGGAGAAACTCATGAAACTGCGTTCTGACTGTAATAAGATTATATACACCTTACCCATTGCACAGTGAAATAATCTGATATTATTTACTAAGTACCAATGGACATTCCAACATATAAGAGTAGAAAGGATGCAGGACTCAGAATTTAAACTACACACAATATAGTCAAAAGGAAAACTATCTGGAATTATTTTTTTAAGGTAATGACTTCTAAGGTTGAAGTTTTGCCCTGACTGGTGTGGCTCAATGGGTTTAGCATCCTTCTGCAAACTGAAAGGTAACTGGTTTGATTCCCAGTCAGGACACATGCCTGGGTTGTGGGATGGGTCCCCAGTTGGGGGTGTGAAAGAGGCTGCTGACTGATGTTTCGCTCACAAATTGATGTTTCTCTCCCTCTCCCTCCCTTTCCCTCTCTTGAAAAGAAAAAAATTAAAAAGAAGATAGATAACACCAATGCTTATTTTAAAAGTTAATGACTATTTACAGAAAAGATACCCAACAGACTAAGATTTATCTCAATATGTTTTTTAAAGATAAAATGTGAGAGGTGGTAGGAAAAAAGCAAGTATAATAAAGAGAGGGGGGAAAAGACCAATGGTTTTAATATTCCCGGAAAAAACATCATGTGAGAGCAAATAACTATAAAATTCACAAGCCCTATAAAGTGAAGATTTGTAATTCTAAATCAAAGGTATTAAGTGAAAATAATTAGCAAATGTTAAATCACAAGCTGATACCTCACAACTTAATCATCCACATCCAGGTACCTCTTCTTCCTGGTACTATATTTCTGCGTATGGATCTGTTTCTGTCTCTTCCCTGTTTCTCTGCATTTTTGTCCTTTCCTGTTTGCCCTCCAACCTCCTCTGCTCTTTCTTCCCTTTTCTCTATTGTTGTACCTACACGTGTTCCATGAAACAAATGAAACCTATTTCAGTTGCATTTTCTCCCGATCTTTCTGACTGCTCCAATCTGCCTACCGTCCTCCCCTCCACGCCTGTGTCCCCTCTGCTGCCCCAGTTACACTCTTTCCTGTCACCCCCACCCCCACCCCACAAGCGGGCTCTCAAGTGCTGTTTCTCACTCTGATTCACCACGCCCAAACCCCCTTTCCGTCCTTGCTCTCGCTCCCTAACTTGTCCCCTCAGAAGCACTCCCTCCGCCTGAAGCGCCTCACTCTTCGCTGCCCCCACGTCTGCTCACAGGCCCGTCCCTGTCAGTTCCCCCAGTCTCTCTGGGGATCCCCTGTATCCTGGGCATTTCTCCTCTGTCTTCCTCCTCCGGCTACTTTCCTCACTTACCCTTTCACTCCTCCGTCCCTCCCACCTCCCCTGCGTTGCCGCCTCCTACGGTCCCTCACGGACCTTTTCTGCCCCTCAAGTGTCCGTCTCTCTCTCTCATTCCGCCTCCGGATCCGCTCACAGCCGCATTCCGCCGCTTTCCCAGCCGCCCCTTCGCCGTCACCTCGTCTACAAAGCCCCGCCCCGCTTGGGGGCTAATCACCTCTTCCCCGGACAACGTGATTTCCCCACCTAAGACCCACCCTATGGAAAGTGTGCTCTTCCTGGAATTCGAGCCTCTTATTAAACGGGGGACGAGGCAGTCTCAGGTGGAGCGGGCCGCAGATCACCTAGTCGGGGTGCAATCAGCAGAGACGGACAAGGCGGGGGGAGGGGTACAAAAGAACGCAGAGCGTCCACGCCTCAGGGTCTCACAGGGAACCCCGACTCACCGCTGTAGGAGGCTCGGGAAGGGATTTCAACATCTGTAGTGACCCTCGGCCTTTCCCTGCTTAGGAATGAGGACTTGGAAAATTAACCTTCAACTAGGAAAACCCAAAGCAGGAAGAATCGCCTGACCTTTTGTTTCTCCAGTCTGTTCCTGGTCTGAAAGAAACTGCGCATGCTCCTCACTCAAAACACTGTTGGGCGGGTCAGAGCCTCAGCTGAGCGCTTCCACAAAGAGTACAGGCAGAGGGGATAGAGGCCGGGCTTGAGAAAGGCCAGGCCAGTGAAGAGATGAATGGGGGACGGGTCAGACTTTGTGGCGTGGTTTGGGCTCCGCGCCACCTTGATCTCCTTGGTTACAAACGGTCCTCGGTCATTCAATTATCCACTTAATTATTCCTAAAATTTGTACGAGTTCTTTTCAAAATAAGTATTTTGGTGATCCTACAATGATTAAATTCTCGCTAAGATCTTTACCACACGATGTAACCGTCCCTCTGGACTCTCACCTTCCTCCATCTACACAAAAGGGCGCCGGGAGGGAAAAGGGGGCGTTCTGGGGAGGAGTCTGGGCAGATTTCTCTAAGACCTGGCAAGGGACCTGACCCGAATCCAGGCAAGCTCAGTGACAATTAGAAAGTGAATGAGCGCCACCTTGTGGAAGTGCCTGGGAAGAGGCCTGAATTCCATGGGCTCTTCCTCGAAAGATTCTTTTCTGGGTTTAAAAATGCTACTATGAACCCTGGCTGGTGTGGCTCAGTAGATTGAGCACAGGCCTGCGAACTAGAGAATCCCAGTTCGATTCCCAGTTGGGGCACGTGCCTGGGTTGCAGGCCAGCTCCCAGGAGAGGACACACCAGAGGCAACTATGCATTGATGTTTCTCTCCTTCCTTTCCCCTCTAAAAATAAATAAATAAGATCTTTTAAAAAAAATGCTGCTATGAAACCAGAAAAGTTGGTGTTTGTGTTGCTTGCCACCACTAGACCCAGTAAGTACATACAGAAATTGACTCTGTATGGGCGGCTTTATTTAGATGGCCAGCGATCTGAGAAAATTTCGGGTTATGTACTCTGAGAGAATGTCTTACATTGTATTTCAGGCCAGCCCTTTTTATAAGGAGGGGGAAAGTGTAGTTAAGGGGTTCGGTATTCAGGGGAATAGTTAAGCACATAAAAGCTGCAGCATTCTTTTATCTGTGACCTAGGCGACGGTTTTCATCTGTTTTGTCAGTGGGTGTCTCACCCTGGAGTACAATGGCTCAGATACCATCTTGATTGCCTGCAGTCCTCCAGAAGCACAAAGATGGGACTGCTTATGGTCTCCTGGAGTGAAGTTGGGTCATGCCTTCAGTTCCTGAAACAACAGCTTTTTACAAACATTGATTGCAAAGCTTATTAGCCATTATCTGAAACTAAAATTTTTCCAACATTTGAGTCTCCCATCATTCCCCCACTGTTAGTTTAAACTATCTTATTTCTATGAGATCCATTTCATATGCAAATACTCATTTTGTTGTAGGCACGTATCCTGTCATTAGACCATCTGGAAGGGGGCTTAGGAATACATTTAATTGCAGATCCACATAAGGGGGCACATTGTATGCAACAACAAGCTATGATAAAGCACAAAACACTTTTTAGCACAGTTGACAAAAGTTGCACTCTCTAGCTGAGGCAACATTAAGGACTTTTTTTTTCCAAATTATAAGACAACGTTCATTTAGAAAGTTACAGAGGTAGGCTGGAAAGAAGTATTCAAAGTCATGAAAAGCAAGGACCTACAACCTAGATTATCTAGCAAAGCTGTCATTTAGAATAGAAAGGCAGCCCTGGCTGCTGTGGCTCAGTGGACTGACTGCCAGCCTGCAAACCAGAGGGTTGCTGGTTTGATTCCCAGCCAGGACACATTGCTGGGTTTCAGGCCAGGTCCCCAGTTGGGGATGTACAAAAGCCAACCACACATTGATATTTCTTTCCCTCTCTTTCTCCCTCCCTTCCCCCTCTCTTATATATATAATATATATATATATATATAATATATATTATATATATTTATTTTTTTAAAGAACAGAAAGGCAGATAAAGTGCTTCACAGAGAAGGTCATGTTAGAGGAGTTGATCATCACCAAGCCCTTATTACATGAAATGTTAAAGGGACTTATCCAAGAAAAAGGAGATCAAAACTATGAACAGTAAAATGACAACAAACACAACTATGAACAACTGAACCTAAAACAAAAACAAACTAAACAAACAACTAGCAGAGGAACAGAATCACAGAAATGTAGTTCACATGGAGGGTTATCAGCAGGGAGGTGGTGGGGAGAGAATGGGGAAAACAGGTACAAGGAATAAGAAGCATAAATGGTAGGTACAAAATAGACAGGAGAAGGTTAAAAATAGTATAGGCAATGGAGAAGCCAAAGAACTTATCCTTATGACCCATAGAACTAAGCAGGGTGCGTGTGGGGACAGGGATGCTGGAGGGAAGGAAGCGTAGGTCAGAGAATGATAAAAAATGGGACAAACATAATAACATAATCAATAAAATATACTTAAGACCTGGCTGGTGTGGCTCAGTGGATTGAGTGTCAGCCTGTGGCACAAGTGGTTGCTGGTTCCATTCCCAGTCAGGGCACATGCCTAGGTTGCAGGCCAGGTCCCTAGTGGGGGGCACACAAGAGGCAAATACACAGTGATGTTTCTCTCCCTCTATTCCCCCCTAAAAAGGAATATATATAATCTTTTCTGGTGCACCATTCCCAGAAGTACTGCAATACAAGTCAACGCACAGAGTGGACAGAGCTAGCTCCTATTCCATCTCCCAGCTCCAAAAATCCATTTAATATTAATGTTCTTGGATAGACAACGTATCAGATATTAAACTGATGAGATCAGATACTACATTTGATCTTAGCCAAAAAGCTGAGAAGCCATGAATGACTAAAGAAAATGTTTATAAACATACACACACACACTTAAAGCTATTGTTTCAGAAACTGAAGATATGACCCACCTGGAGTCCAGGACCACAAGCAATTCAACCTCAGTGCCCCAGGAGGACTGCAAGCAATCAAGATGGTATCCAAGCCCAGGGAGAGAGACTTTGCTGCACAGAACATGGATAAAAAAAAAACACCTGTCAATAGATGAAAGGATGATAGAGAGATTGCTGTGCTGCAGCTTTTACCTCATCAATATTTTCCATTAATCACAAACCATTTATCTACATTCCTCCCCCCACCCCATTTCAAACAGCTTACCTACACTTTTTCTCTCCTCATAACAAAGGCAGACTTAAAATGAAATGTAAGACAGTCTGTTAGGATACATAACCCACCGTCTTCTCAGATCTCCAGCCATCTGCATAAAAACGCATAAAGATTCAATCCTTGTCTCTACTTCTTGGTCCCAGTGGTGACAGGTAAAATGAATGCCAACTTATCTGATTTCAATAGCAGCATTTTTTTAAAGACCTTATTCATTTATTTTTAGAGACAGGGTAAGGAAGGGAGAAAGAGAGGGAGAGAAACATCAATGTGTGGTTGCCTCTCACAAGCCCCCAACCAGGGACCTGGCCTGCAACCCAGGCACATGCCCATAGTGAGAATGCACTTTGATTGCCAGGCTAGTGTTCAATCCACTGGGCCACACCAGCCAGGGCTCAATAGCAGCATTTTTAAAGGTGAAAAAGATACTTTAGAAGCAAAGCTTCTAGAAATTCAGGCCTCTACCCAGCTGGTCCATGCATGGCACTCATTCACTTCTTAATTGCCACTGCACTTGCCTGGCCTTTCGTCAGGTGCTGCCTCCTGTCCCTAGCCCTGTGTTCAAACTCAGTCCCCAGAACCTGCCCTTTTCCCTCCCAGAGCCATTTTGTAGACTCAGGAAGGTGACACTCCAGGGGAAATGTCGCAAGGGGTGGCAAAGATCTTAGGCAAAATGTAATCATTGGAGGGTCACCAAAATAGTAATTTTA
>PVKM010029845.1:0-17567 GCA_004027735.1 Carollia perspicillata | reverse complement strand
AAATAATAAAATAATAATAATAAAAAATAAAAATAATAATAAAAATTATTATTAATAATAAATATTAATATTAATAAAATAATAATAATATAATAATAATAAAAATGTTAGTACTATACTACTAAAGGAAAGAAGAAAATCTTATAAGGCTACATACTATATCCTTACAACTATATGACATTCCAGAAAAGGCAAAACTATGAAGATAATAAAAATATTAATGCTTGCCAGATGTTGAAGTGGGCGGGAGGGATGAATAAGAAGAGCACAGAAGATTTTGGGGCAGTGAAGGAACTCTGAATGGTATTATAATGGTGAAATCATGTCATTACACAATTATCAGAGTACCATCCTGAACGACACCCACAGTGAACCATAATAATAAACTACTATGGACTTCAGGTGATGATGAAGTGTCAGTGTAGGTCCATCAACTGTAGCAAATCTACCTCTGTGGTGTGGGATCCCAGTAGTGGGGCAGAGGGTTTGCATGTGTAGGGACAGTGCATAGAGGAACTACTGTACTTTCTACTCAATTTTTCTGTGAGTCTAAAACTATTCTAAAAATAAATTTCATTCATTTAAAAAAATTGGCTAAAAACATTCATTAGCAATAAATGCTAATTTTCCTATGTAATCAGAATGTTTGAAATAAATTTAAAAACAATTTTTTGTTTAATGTTATTATGTCAAAATTATACTATGGACACTTTTACAACCATGAAATTACTCCTTATATTCTTTTTTGCACTCTAAAATCATGGAAAGATAATGAGCAGGAGAACATTATTGACCAATAACAGGCTATAAAATTATCATTTGTTACTTACTAATTTAGAAAAGCTATAAACATATTTCTTTGTAATTATAGACTAATAACTACACAAATTGTTTTGCCTCTGAATCTACATCTTAGCTTTATAATTGATATGAATCTTTTGGGTTCAGTCCCTCTAGTGCTAATAACAACTGTTGTCTACTACCTGTTTCCTCAACGGTTTATTCTTACTCTATAGTATTTTTAGGATGTGTTTTAGTTAATTTCTATAGAACTTTTGGCCTTCTCTGCCTACACAAACCAAATTCAATTAATAGTTATTTTAATAAATACCTGTTATCATCTATTTTAGCTATATCTAGACTAAATTGGATGTATCATTAATACAGTGAGCATTACATCAACTTTTTTGTTCTTTGTTATTTTATGTGAATTAAAATGATGATGATTTTCCTTTGTTAACTATGTGTATAACATGGGACATAAGAACACAAAAACTCAGTAAAAATAAAAAGTAAAACAATAACTTTGATTTTCAAAAAAGTTTTAAAAACTTTGACTTTCAAAAGCAAAAAGCTGTATAATTGATATTTATTGTTTTAATTTCAAAAATATTACTTTATTTGGTGTCAAATTTGATAACTTCTTTATATATTTTAGATATTAACCCCTTGCTTGATGTACCAGCAAATATATTCTCCCATTCAGTGGGATGTCCTTTTATTTTGTTGATGGCTTCCTTTCCTGTGTAAAGCTTTTTAGTTTGATGTAATCCCATTTGTTTATTTTTTCCTTTATTTCCCTTGCCTGAGGAGATATATCACATACAATATGGCTAAAAGCAATCTGAGATTTTGCTGCCTATGTTTTCTTCTGTGATTTTTATGGTTTCGGTTCTAACATTTAAGCCTTTGATCAATTTTAAATTTATTCTTGTGTGTGTTATAAGAAGTCAGTCTAGTTTCTTTTTTCTGCATGTATCTGTTCCATTTTCCCAACACCATTTATTGAATAACTATCTTTAGCCCATTGTATGTGCTTGCTTCTTCTGTTGAATATTAATTGACTATAAAGGTGCGGCTTTATTTTGGGGCCCTCTATTATGTTCCAGTGACCTATATGTCTATTTTTCCACAAGTGCCATGCTGTTTTGATTACTATGGACTTATAGTATAGTTTGATATTAGGTAGCATGATTCCTCCAACTTTGTTCTTGTCATGATCACTGTTTCTATTCAGGGTCTTTTGTGATTCCATATAAATTTTTGAAATATTTATTCCAATTCTGTGAAATACATCTTTGGAATCTTGATAGAAATTATGTTGACTCTGTAGGTTGCTTTAGGTAGCATGGGCATTTCAATAATATTAACTCTTCCTGTCTGTAAACACTGTATGTGCTTCCACGTCTTTTTATGTTCTTCAATTTCTTCAGTGTCTTATAATTTTCCAAGTACATGTCTTTCACATCTTTGGTTAGATTTATTCCTAGGTATTTTATTCTTTGTGAAGCAATTGCGAATGGGATTGTTTTCTTAATGTCCCTTTCTAATAGTTCATTATTGACATAAAAATGCAACTGATATCTGGATATTAATTTTGTATCCTGCTACTTTGCTGAATTCTTTTATGAGTTTTAATAGACAACAATCCAATTAAAAATGGGCAAAGGACCTGAAAAGACCCTTCTCCAAGAAAGACATACATATGGCCAATAGACATATGGAAAGATGCTCAACATCATTAATAATCAGAGAAATGCAAATTAAAATCACAATAAGATATCACCTCACACGCACATGTCAGAATGGCTATCATCAATTAATCAGCAAGCAATAAATGCAGATGAGGACGTGGATGAGGATGTGCAATGTTGATGGTAATGCAGATTACTGTGTTGGTCGTAGTGCAGCCACTGTGGAAAGCAGTATAGAGAGATACCTCAAAAATTTAAAATGGAATTGCTTTTTGACTCAGTGATCCCACTTCTTGGAATATAGCTGAAGAAATCCAAAACACTAATTTAAAAGAATATAAGCACTCCTTTGTTCACTGCAGCATTATTTATAATTAGCAAGGTATGGAAGTGGCCCAAGTGTCTATCAGTAGATGAGAGGATAAAACAGCTTTGGGACATTTACACAATGGAATACTTACTCTTCAGTGAAAGAAAGAAAGAAAAGAAAGACAAGAAAGACAGAAAGAAAGAAAGAAGGAAGGAAGGAAGGAAGGAAATGAGAGGGAGGGAGGGAGGAAGAAAGGGGGGAAGAGAAAAGAAAAAAGAAAAGAAAAGAAAAGAAAAGAAGGAAGGAAGAAAATTTTACCCTTTACAACATCATGAAAGGACCTGGAAAACATGCTAAATAAAATAAACCAGTCAGAAAAAGACAAATACCATATGGTTTCACTCATTTGTGGAATCTAATGAACAAATGAACTAACAAGGAAAATGAGAACAGATTCACAAAGAGCAAGAAAACTGCTGGGGTAGGGTGGTTAGGTGGTAGAGTTATTGAGAAAAACGGAAAAAGGACTCATGGACATGTACAACAGTGTGGTGATTGCAGGGGGGATGGTGTATAAGGAGGTTATATAGTAATGGAAAAATACAATAAAAATTAAATATTACTTTGATCACATAGAGATTTTTGAAACCCAGAGTGCAGAGGTTAACCCAAAATTATAGAGTAGGGAAGGAATGACACATACAGGACTATTTTCTTACTAAACAGAATATTTTTCTAAGTTTTCATTGACTATAAAATGTCAAGAAAGAAGGTGTATAGATTAGGGTAGTACATTATAGAATCCTTAGAAAATTTTAGGGAAACCAAGACACAGAGGACTTGTGTCTGCCTTTCCATCTAGAATTCTAGAAAGAGTCAGCCTTAACAAATACACTGCATGTAGGTAAGAACCTGAAGACCATTAGATGGAGAGGAACCCAGTATGGGAAAGAAACTTTTCAACAAAGGAAAATTACATAATTCCTAGGAGTTATCTCTGTTTGTAGTTGCCCCACTGTGACAATTACTTAATGTATCAGATGCCTGCAGAGAAATGACCACAGACAAGATGCTTGTTATTTGATGCCAAGTTCTGTTCAGTGAATAAATGTGGGATGCTCGTAGGGATGAGGCAAATATTCACTTATAACTTGGATAGCCAGGTATCCCTGTGGAAGGGCTTATGAAATAAAACATTCTTTTGAAAAGGGAATGTAGTTCTTTGCCTTAAACATCCCTACAAATATTTCTTTTATTCCTTAGTGTACCATTTCCTTTGGTGTCTCTGCCAAAATGCCCTGCCAGTAGACAACACTTGGATCATCTCCAACCTTCAGGAAAACAAAATCTAATAACATGAAACATCAAAAATGTCTTAATCCTTTTCCAACTAGAAGACTCCTTGACTCCCATGAAGGTTTGTCCAACGCCTCTCTAAAAATCAGCTCATCATAACAAAATATATAAGTTAAGGCAATTTTCAGTGAGTTGGAAATAATTTCTGCTCTCCCATTCACCCATTCACCAAGAGGGCTCACCCAAATGTCAGTAAAGAGTAGGAGAAAATCTACCCCACACTGCCCGCCTGCCCGCCTGTGTTTCCATGCTCCCTCAGAAGTAGGTGGTGGTTTTTAAATAGGCCTTGTTTTGTCTCTTCATGCAGCCTGCGCCATACTTTCTTGTAAGAATGGCTTTCTTTTAATTCCTCTCTGTTCTCTGTCTTCTAGCTCTTCCTATGTGTCATTGAAAAAAGATTAAAAATATGTTCCAAATTCAAAAATAAAAAATAAAAGTTCATTGTCAAAACTCCCCTTAATTGTAACCCCTTAATTTTCCAGAAGTCAGTAGAGGTAACTCTTTGTTTTCTCCTTTTGGTTACCTCCATAACATTAAGTATCATACTTATATCACTATTATTTGCATTAATTCTAGACATTATCTATTGATTCTTAGCTTTGAGGGTTGCAGCTGTAAACCTCTTACATTATGTCCAGTATTTTTTACTAGTATTCCACTACAACTATTACCTCTTAATTTTCCCTGGTATCACTGATTTTTCTCTATATGAAGATATTAGCACTGCTGCTCTTATCTCTACCTCTACTCCCTTTACTTCCTAACTTTTATGACTATATTTTATATAATCCAGGTTAAAAACACTTGTACTGTAATAATATTCTTGTTTTCTGTGTATCATATGATGTTAGTTCTAAAAGGTGAAAAACAAAAACAATTTATATAAATTGTATTACTTATTCTTTTTAATTTTAATGTTGAATGAGTAGTGTGCTGGGATTTTATTTTATTTTTTTCCACTATAGGTCCAATATCCCTAACCCTAACATTCTGTGCATAATATTTATAGCTTTTCAGTCAAATGGTTTCTCTCTTAACTTCATTAATTATTATTATAATTACATATTTTAGCTTGCTTACAGTGTATTCTATATATATGCTATTTCCATACACAATCCCTACCTCCAGAATGCCTAATTACTTTATTAAAAAATATAATGTTTTCAGCATATCACTAATATTTTCAGTGTAAACTTATAGTGTTTGTTAAAAATAGATCTTTCCACAATAATCACCATCTCTCTTTTTAAAAATAGCTGAAAATTGAAGCTCTAGAGTGACAACTGCTCAGAGTGGCTGCATAGGACAAAGGCAGCACATTGCCTCCTGGGAGATGAACTAAGTGGACAGCTATGCTCAGAATTAGAGAATAAGAAACCTGGTTTCGGTCGCAGTAAGGATTATGACTCTCTACAGTTCACCTGTTGAGACCGGAAGAGAACTGATCAAAGTTGAATGACTCATCTTTGTTCAATGATGGATATAAGATGATCACAGTTAGTTGAGGACTTACACATACTTGCCTTCTTTCTATAGTTCTGATCACTATACGAGAGATGACTCCCCAAAACTAGAATTTATTTATAAAAATTGTGTATTTATTCTTATATGTTTAAACTTCAGTCACCTTCAAAGTACTCTCCATTTGATACAACTATCAAGATTTGTTTTTCCAATGCTCAAAACAGTTTTGAATTCACTGATTTTAAAACCTTTTAGTGCTTTTGCCATTTTTTTTTCGTTTGAACAAAGAAAAAATGTAGCTCGGGGAGAAATCAGGTGAATAGGGAGGGTGGGGCATGGGGGTCACCCCATTTTTGCTCAAAAACCGTTGAACACTCTGCTCAGTGTGGGCAGGTGTGCTTGTAAATCACCCATCATGAAATAAGCAAATGGGTGAAAGAATCTTCAAAAAACTTCACTGAAGCCAAACATAGCCTTTTACACACACGAGCTGGTACACTGATACAGATGGGTTATTAGAACACTCACATAACAGGGAATGCATGTACTATGAGGGCCCTACTCTCCAGAAGACAATTCCATTTGGGGGGATTCCCCTTCTATTTGACTTTCAGAATCACTGTATTTGACCCTATAATAATGAAGGTATTTGCCATTTGTGTGCTATAATGAACAGTTTCCAACTTACAGTAGGTTAAATAAAAAATATATAATTGACTTGCTTTTATCTTACTTAAGTGTTTGATGCTAGAGAGATCTCACTTGGGAACCTTTTGTCTAATGGTGACTCTGGACTTTAGAATCCTTCTACGTATGGCTTTGTTATCTCAAAATTCTTTATTTATAGTCATAAGGATAGAGGTTTGGTCCTTAACCAAGGATCTGGGAGGAAATTTTAGAGACTAGGACAAAGTAGAGTACATCACTACCTTCTATATTCTGTTGCTCAGGAAGAGGCACAGTGTACCAGTTTAATTATATAGCAATTGTGGGAAATGCAGTCTCCTTGTGTACACTGTGAGAAGAAACACACTTGTTGAGAATCTATCCAGTCATGTCATCAAAACTCCATGCATTGTGACTATTGCTAAATGTCATGTCAGGGTTGGTTGCTTCTCCTTGGAGGATCAGTATAATGTAGTTAACACAAATAGTTATGCAGGAATTGGTAAACAAAATACTGGAAAATGGGAAAATAAGGATTATTCTGAAGACTAGAAGTTTAAACAATGCATTATTACAGAAAACAAGCAAAAACATTGGACTACCATTTATAAATCTCAGTAGAATACCATATGATGTAGCCTTCATGAAACAAGGACAGAAAGTCATACAGAGCAAAAGATAAAAGTATTTTATTTACTCTTTTATGTAAAAAATAAATCTTTCTTTTTTCTCCTTTAATGCAATGGTGCAATTGACTTTTTTTTATTAGTTTGAGTTTCTCTGAATGTGGAGGCATTCCTCTTGGAGCAAATAGATGCCAATCAAATAGGTATTCTTTGTACGTTACTTCCTCAGCTACAGTTTACTCAGCCAAGACGTAGGTTAAATGACATTTAGGTGAGTTTTCATTACTCCAGAGAGTCTTGTAACTGAATAAAAAACAGTCCTCAAATGCAATAGAGCATTATTTATTCTGTTGTGTAAGCCTGTAAACATGACAAAGTGAAGCTGTTAAAACAATGAAATATTAGCCCTGTAAAGATGTGGAACAAATTTAATATTTTACAGCATCAGACTTACTCCTATGAGTATGTGATTTTGTGTCATATATATTTTAATTTCTTACACTCTCTAATGGTTCCTGCCTTTAGGGAACCTCAGTCTTGCTTTATTTACTAATACTGACACACCTATGATTAATGAAGGCTTATCACCGGAGACAGTTTGTGCTACTCAAATTCCCTACAATCTTATAGAGTATATATAGTTTATGACATGTATTATTTTAACAATGATCTGAGATAATATTTACATGTATTATGGAGCAAGACACCTATTTTGTAACATAGATTCTGCCAAGAAATGATAGTCACAGGAGGACTTGAGGAACATTCTAAGTTTGTCACATTTCTACAGCTGACCCTTCACCAGAGAGACTGTGGGAGTGCAAGAGAAGAAAGAGCAAGAGTAAGCATAAGAATAGTGCGATAATGAGGCAGAAATTGAATTAAAAGTAGAAAAAATTTAAATAGGAAGATGGATGATTTTGTATGGTATGAAGAGATTGGATCAAGTGTCTTGCTATTAAGTTTCAAAGTTTAACTGGCATTTAAATCTTTAATTATATCTGGACATAATTCACTCCCAGAATTCAGACATACTATTTCACTTCTTAGATTTCTTACATGGTAGTATGATAGATTACAAAGAAGGTTAATTACTAAGTTTTTCTAAAAAATGATTGATAAATTATATTTAGTATGTTTATGACTTTAAATAGTAATGTCATTTTGTGATTTTAATTAATCTTAAAAATAGGTCCTAATTTGGCCATCATTCACAGATTTTGATCAAAAGTAGAAACAAAGTGCCCACTATTTTGACCCGAAGTTATTACATAAACTAATAAAATGAGAGAAATACAAAGAATCTATTGATAAGCAGAAAGTTGTACTGAACATAAAGTTCATACATAATTGTTTAAAAGAGAATACCAGTGTCATTTTTTAAAGATTTTATTTCTTTATTTTTAGAGACATACAGGGAAGGAAAGGAGGAAGAGAGGGAGAAAAACATCAATGTGTGGTTGCCTCTCACACCACACTGGGGACCTGGCCCATAACCCAGGCGTGTGCCCTGACTGGGAATCAAACTGGCAACCCTTTGGTTCACAGCCCACATTCAATCCACTGAGCTACACCAGCCAGGGCTATCAGTGTCACTTCTATTCATAGTTTTTACATCTTCAAAGTTCACTCTCAGTGCATTCATATTTTAGGACTGAGGTCAAACTCTGTAAAGGCTAACACTTAAGAAAGGTGTACCAGACTATGACTTGTGAAAATAATTTTTAAAAAGTGGTCAGAAAGGTTGAATGAATGGTGAGCTTTGACCTCCAATATATTGAAGAGGGGGAATACCTTTTCTAATCTTCTCATTCCTAATATTTAGTATTCTGCTTGATACATTAAAAACTTTTCCATATTGTCTTGAAAGAAGAAATCCAACTTCAACAATCAGAATTTAGCCAATAGAGGTTCTCTCTCAGGTATGAATTAATATCTGTAAGGTAGAGGTAATTCTGCAGAACGGATCAATAGCTCATGTGCAAGGTGCTGAGGCAGTAAAATGCAAGCATTAAACAAATTATGCCTCTGTATGTGCAATCTTACAGAATACTCCAAGTGAGATATTTGAACAATGGTTGGGAAGCAGACTCTGTGAAGTTATTTAGAAAACGTCATAAGTAACTGAGACTAGATGTAGTAGAATACTCCTGTGTATAAATCACTATAGATTTTGGTATATTTTCATCCTGTCTAAATTCAAAACAAGAAATATAAATGTAGATGCTGCCAATCATAATTTTAAAAAAGAAAACAGAAACAAAAAATATAATGATAAAATACAGTGTCCAGCACAAATAACACCCCCTTTTTATTACAAAAACTTTTATTACAAAATCATAGGTATGTAATTGTATAAATAACAATATCAAACTCAAGCACACCATATGACATTTTAGGTGAAATATTCAAATTGAAACTATAAGTTATTGCACCCATATTATTATCCTACCAACCACACTCAAGCAGGTGTTACTTCTGCCAAACCCTGTATATCAGGTTTGGAGACTAATGAACCAGAATTCAAGTCTGGACTGCAACTCTTCCTAATTGTTTTAATTTTGGGTATTTTGCCATCATGGAGCTCAACTTACTCATCTGGCAAACATGAATGTTAGTGCTATCTACATCACAGGCTTGAGGAATGACAGCGAAAACGTTTGCAAAATGCCCTACACAGAGCATGGCACATGTAAGTACTCAAAAAAGGGGAGATCATTAGGAACTGACTAGAGAAGAGTGTAACAATAACATGTAAGAAGATACCAATCTAACATTAGTCAATTAATTTTATGGAAAGAGGTTACCTTTTAATAAACATATTTTTTTCTTAAAATAGAGTAAATGAGAGAGAAATTAAAATTGTTTGATAAAAATAGAGTTAGAAAAGCTGAGTTAGATATCCAGAAAAGGGAGATCAGAAGCCATTTGTTGAAAGATACTGGGGAGCACTGCCGTTGATGGAAATTCTGGCAATTAAGAGCAAAAATGATTGTAGTTGAAGCCAATGAGAAAGCTAGTGTACACAGGGAAAAAAATTAGTGAGTTATTTGTCTTCATGGACTGAGTAGTAGTAAAGCCTAGAAAGAACTTAATACTAACTCCCCAAAAATAGTTGATAATGATGTAGGCCAGGGAGAGAAAGCAAAACTAACTGACATAGAGGGATCAAACAAATAAACAAATAACCCGCAAAATATTCTATTGAAATAACATGCATGTAGCCCACCTCAATATATAATCATCAGATAGTGAGCTTGGAAATAAACTCAACTAAATATCTATTATTGAAACTGGAGTTTTCTTCATACATTTGTGAAAAATGGAACATACCTGACAGGTGATAGCTATAGTGAAAAGGTGACGAAAGTGTATTACTAAGTGAAAACCTAGGACATAACAGGAATATTCAGGCTTTTTCCATGAGGGGGTTCAGAATAGGCCTCCCTGAGATGTGTCACTTTGGCGTGTGGATTATTTTGTGCTGCAGGCAGTAGAGACCCCGAAGGTGTAAGAGAAACTTTTACCTTTTCCTTAGAGAATTTAAATTGGGGACCTTTCCCATAATGAGAGTTATTACCAGAAATAATTGTGTATGTCCTATCTATATGGCAGGCAAACATGT
Source organism: Carollia perspicillata (assembly GCA_004027735.1). Lineage (NCBI taxonomy): Eukaryota > Metazoa > Chordata > Mammalia > Chiroptera > Phyllostomidae > Carollia > Carollia perspicillata. The sequence continues at coordinate 7,046 of PVKM010029845.1, read as the reverse complement.
AATTACCGACCATCTGTTCATTTTGTCATCCTATGAATCATCTTCTTCCCCTTGGAAGCCTCATCCCTTATCCTAGTCCTTGGCTCAGGACATCATATATACCTCACTTACCTCTCTGTCTGTATTCTCAGTTATGCGGAGTCTCTGACTCTCTTGTATGTGGGGCTCCCACGAAAACATAATTAAATTTGGTGATTTTCCCTATTAATCTGTCTCATGTTAATAAAATTTTTAGACCACCCAGAAGAGCTTAAAAGGGTAAAGGAGAATTTCTTCCTCCCTGATAGTAGAAAAAAAATCTCCCTTTTTCATTCTTGAGTGATAACTTCAGAAACTCGCCTAGGAAAATTGGCGGGAAAAATGTCCGCTGGACAGACTTCTATTTGGGGTATATTCTAAAGGCCACCAAACTCTATCCATCTGACAAATTTCACAGAGTTGATTTTGACCAGGGAGCCTATTTTGTACATTGCTAGTGACTGTGCATTCAGGGTCACGGTCACAGCAGTTTTACACTTGCTGCCCTTGTAATATGGTTATGGTTACTTAATGGATCCCCAAGCTGCCATAATGGATTTAGAGTGAGGCAATATGTCACATTTCCATGGGTTTTTTTTTGCCATTTTTGTTGCTTTTCTCTAGTCTCTCTTAAAATTGAGCTCTCTAAACAAGATCTGTTTTTATAATAAAATATAATATATAAAAATTATATTTTCTTTTTATAGCTCTTAATAGCATTATTGCAGCTCAGGGAAAAGTCACTGTGGCATTTATTGTTCTTACAGTTTTAGGTCTCCCACATATATTTATTTCTTAATTACCACAGTTAGCTTCTTGGTCAAGCCTTTTATGATCTTGAGGCTGAGTTATTGCAACTGTTTTTTACCTATTTTTTTCTTATTTCAATTTATCCTATTCCTGGGTAATCTTTCTTAAGCAAGTCTCTGTGATGTTAATTTCTTCTACTATTCTATTAACTACCACCATTTTTCCTTTTTCACAAACCTTCCTCTGAGAAACCTCCCATTCTCAGTATTCAGACATGGTATAGGAATAGGCTCTGATTTGCTGAAATCACCCATTGTCATTCACACCTGTGTCTCCAGTGATGGTCTCAAGAATGAATGTACATAACACAGTGGAAAGCAATGAGATGTCAGTAGTGGGTTTCTAGGGTTTCTGGGGCAAAATATCTCTTCTCCCTTGGAAAGAAGTAAAACTTAATTTTATTTCCTTCTGGTGGACACAGAGCATATGAAGTCTGAAACCACTGCAGCTATTTTTGTTGGTGGTGGAAGTAATTTTAGAATGAAATTGACTTGTCAGAGTGAATAGAGCTAAGAGATGTAGCACTGACTGGTATTGCAAACTTTTTGTTTTCCAGAGTTGACATTTTATTTATTTATTTATTTGTTTATTTTTACCCTTCGTTTTCTTTATTGTTGTTCAAGTACAATTGTCTCCATTTTCCCCCACCAATCTTCCCCCACCCCACCTACCCCCACCTCCCACCCTCAGTCCTACCCGCCTTTGGCTTTGTCCATGGGTCCTTTATACATGTTCCTTGATGACGACTCCCCTTCTTTTCCCCCATTATCTCCCCTCTGGTTACTGTCCTTTATTTCAATGTCTCTGGCTATACTTCACTTGCTTGTTTGTTTTGTTGATTAGGTTCCGCTTACAGGTGAGATCATATGTTATTTGTCTTTTACTGTCTGGCTTATTTCACTTAGCATAATGCTCTCCAGATCCGTCCATGTTGTCGTGAAGGGTAGAAGCTCCTTCTTTCTTTATGTTGCATAGTATCCCATCATGTAAATGGTATAGCAAATTTTTAATGTTTACATTGTTAAAGCCTATCCTACCTATGATCTTTATAATCACAAAAGCCAACAAATTCCCTTGTTCCCTTAAAAAAGTTTTGAATTTCTGTCTTCTTTCCCTATCAAAAGTATTTTATCATCCCCAACTGGGAGTTCGGTTGATTAGAACATCCTCCCCATACATCAAGGTTGTGGGTTTGCTCCCAGCAGTCAAGCAAGGCAAGAATTAACCAATAAATGCATGAATAAGTGGAACAACAAAATACTCTCTCTCTCTCTGTCAAATCAATAAATAATTTTTAAAAGGCATTTTATCAGAAGAAATTTTTGGTCAATAATATCACATCTAAAATTTTACAATGCTGTTTTGAGTTCTACTTTTATTAAAATAGTAAAAACCAATGTTTTAAAATTGGAACATGGACTCCTACCTAGTAATTATGTTTCAATTGAATTGTGTTATATCAAATCCTTATGTGAATCATTGGTAGAATTTGTTTTTGCTTTTTCCTAATAGCTAATTAATTCCTGTTAAGTTGTCAACTTGATCCAGATTTTTTTACATACTTTTCATATTTCTTTTTTTTTGTCTTTTACTCCCATCCCATACCACCCCCCAGTGCTCCCCCCTCCCTCCCCTTTCCACCCTCCCCTAGTTTCTGTCCATGTGTCCTTTATACTTGTTCCTATATTTCTATATTTTCATATTTCTTTTGGGTGACTATAAGATTTTTCTCAGTTTTATTAAGCTATAATTGATGTATAACATTGTATAAGCTTATAGTGTACATGATAACTTGATATATGTATATGTTGTGAAACTATTACCACAGTAAGTTTGGTTAATCCATTACCTCACATAGTTACAATTTTTTCATGTGATGAGAACTCTTACCATCTATTCCCTTAGAAAGTTTCAAATATACATTACACTATTGTTAACTATATTCACTATGCTGTACAATACACCCCTGATGCTATATATTTAATAACTAGAAATTTATACATTTCAACCACCTTTACCTCTTTCCACCCACCCCTACCTGTCACCTCTAGCAACAACCAATCTGTTCTTTGTTTCTCTGAGTTCATTTTTTTAGGTTCTCTATATAAGTGAGATCATATAGTATTTGTCTTTCTGTGTCTGACTTTGAAGCATAATTTCCTCAAGGTTCATGTATGTTTCATAAATGAAAGGATTTACTTTTTATAGGGGAGTAATATTCCATTTTGTGTGTGTATGTGTGTGTGTATATATAGATGAACATATACATATATAAATATATCTGTTTATCTATCTATATAACATTTTCTTGTTTCATTTATGCATCAATAAATATGTTATTTCTAGGTCTTAGCTGTTGTAAATAATAGGAGGTTGCAGATATATCTTTCATATAGTGATTTCATTTCCTTCAGATATAAACTCAGAAGGAGAATTGCTTGATTGTATGATAGTTTTATTTTTAATTTTTTGAGCAATCTTCATACTATTTTCCATAGTGGCTGTACCAAAATACATTCCCAGAAACCATGTGTAAGAGCTTCCTTTTCTCCACATTCTCAGTAGCACTTATTATATCTTGTGTTTTTAATAATAGCCATTTGAACTGGTTTGAGGCAATATCCCATTATGGTTTGATATGTATTTTCCTGATGATTAATGGTGTTGAAAACCTTTTTATGTACCTTTTTAGTCACTGATAGGTCTTCTTTGGGAAAAAGTCTATTCAGGTCCATCACTTTTTTTTCTATTAAGTTGTATAAGTTTGTTATATATTTGGATATTAATCAGACCCATGGTTGGTAAATATCTTCTCCATTTCCATAAGTTGTTTTCTAGTTGTGTTAATGATTTATTTCATCATTTTAAAAGCAAAGACAATTTAATACTTTTTCAAAAAACAAAGTTAGCGTTTTTAGGTTAATGTAATCTATATGTTTATATTCATTCTTATTTTTGTCATTTAAGTGTTATATCCAAAAAGTTATTACTAAGATTAATGTCAAGAAGCTTTTATACTGTATTTTCTTGTAAAAACCAGTAGTATTTTTATACATTAAAAATAAATTACCTGAAAACAATTTTCAAAAAAAATTGAAATTTATAAAACATCGGGAAAAAAACCACAATGAAACACTTAGGGATTAATTTAATCCAGAACATGAAAGATCTTTACACTGAAAACTATTAACTTGATGAAAGAAAATGAAGAAGATAAAAGTAAATGGGAAATTATCTCATGATCATGGATTCGGGGGAAAGCCATCTCTAAATGTAATACAGTCTCTATGAGGATCCCAATGTCATTTTTCACAGAAATAGAAAAAGAATCCTTAAATCCATTTGAAACCACAGAAACCCCAAATAACCAACAAAATCATAAGAAGAAAACCTGTGTCATCAAAATTCCTGAGTTCAAAGTTTACTACAAAATTATATTAATCAAAACAGTATGATATATATATCATACTGTATGAATATATATTATATATTTATACAAATATATATAAATTTATATTTACTATATATATATATAACAGATACCTACACTAATGACATAAACTCTACAGTCCAGAAATAATTTCATGAATATACAGTCAACTAATAGTTGACAAGAGGTTCAAGAAAACTCAATGTATAAATGATAGCCTTTTCAATAAATGATACTCGAAAAAAATGGGTATTCATAAGCAAGTGAATGAAATTAGACCTCTATCTTATGCCACTCACAAAAAATTAACTCAAATTGAATTAAAGAATTAAATGTAAGATGAGAAACCATAAAACTCCTAGAAGACAATGAGATTTTTGGAATCACTTTTATTAATCCTTTAAGCAGACAGTTATATATTTTCAGATCACATAGTTTTCTGTTTTGATGGCTTTTCTATGAAAATTATACTACAACATAACCCAAATTTCATCTTTATGGTTTAGCTGTAATACAAAAACAATCTAGTAATGTAGGCAATGCCAGGGGTGTATTTAACCACTATTCTCTTTCATGTGCTTGTTTTAATTTAAATGTGAATAGGAATGGTAAACTAAGTTGATGCCACATATATTGCCATGTCAAGTTCTGGATTTCGACTTTCAATGAAATGTGATTCAGGGAGTTGGAAAAAAAGTGAAAGTAGGGCAATGAACAGAAGAATAGTTTGTTTTTGTTTTGTTTTGTGTTTTTGATAATGAAAGGAACAGCCAAAGCACATTCAAATGTAATCAGTTTTCCTGAATAAAATTACTTCATACCTTTACTTGGAATATTATTAATATTTCCTTAATAATCAGTACTCCACATTTAAGAAGCAAAAGAAATACAGAATTCCACTTTATGGTCAATTACTATTTGACAAAGGAGGCAAGAGCACCCAATGGAGTAAAGACGCCTCTTCAATGAAATAGTGTTGGGAAAACCGGACTGGTACCAGCAAAAAAAAAAAAGAAAGAAAGAAAGAAAGAGAAACTAGACCAGTAACTTACACTATACACCAGAATAAACTCAAAATGGATAAAAGTCTTAAATATAAGTCATGATACCATAAAAATACTAGAGAAAGTCTCAGGCAGTAAAATTTTAGCTATCTTGCATAGCAATATTTTTGCTGATGCATCTCCTAGGACAAGGGAAATGAAAGACAAATAAACACATGGGTCTATATCAAACTAAAAGGGTCTGCACAGCTAAAGAAACCATCATCAAAATGAAACAGGAACCCACTGTATGGGTAAACATATTTGTCAATGATACATGGGGCAAGGGTTTAATTTCCAAAATATATAAAGAACTCACATGGATTAACACCAGGAAGACAAACAGTCCAGTGGGGAAAAAAATGATCAAAGGACCTGAATAGACACTTCTCCAAGGAGGACATACAGAGGACCCACAGACATGAAAAAATGCTGAACATCGCTAGCCATCAGAAAGATTCACATTAAAACCACAATGAGATATTACTTCACACTTGTCAGAATGGCTGTGATCAAAAATCAATAAATAAGTGCTGGCCAAGATGTGGAGAAAAGGGAACCCCAATGCACTGTTGGTGGGAATGCAGACTGGAGCACCCACTGCGGAAAACAATATAGAATTTCCTCAAATAATTAAAAATGGATCTGCTTTTTGAATTGCTTTTTGAGATTCTTATATCCTAAGAATCTCAAAACATTAATTCAAAAGATTATATGAACCTCTGTATTTGTAGCAGATTAATTTATAATAGCCAAGATTTGGAAACAGCTTAAGTGCCCCTCAGTAGATGAATGGATTTAAAAAAGTGATGATATATCTACACAATGGAATACTACGCAGTTGTAAAAAAGAAGGAACTCTTACCTTTAGTGACAGCGTAAATGGACCTAGAGACAATGCTGCTAAGTGAAATAAGCCACTCAGTGAAAGATGAATATTATATAACCTCACATGTGAAATCTAATGAACAAAAACTGATTAAAAAAATAGAAACTGAGACTTGGTTATATGGAACAGAATGATAGTTGTACAAGGGGAGAAGGGAGAAAGAAACTGATTGAAAGAAGGTGAAGGAATTAGCGAAACACATATATGTGTGACTCATGGACATAGAAAATTCTTTGGAGATTGCCTGAGGGAGTGGGGGAGAATTGGTAGGAGGGAGGCAAGCGGGGGGATTGGGACAACTATAATAGCATAAAAAAATAAAAGAAAAAAATACAGAACTCCCAATTAAACATGAAGTTTAGATAAACTGCAAATAATTTTTGTATTAGTATGCACCATACAATACACAGTATTGTATTCTATCTTAAAACCACCATTGAACACTGATACTCTATTTTCATAAATCTTTATTTTACTGGATTTTAAAAAAACATTCATTCATGTTTACTTTTTGTAACCAGAGGAACATAAGAGTTATCCTAGTATGATAAAGTAAACAGTATACAACATGTAAAAGGACTCACTCAAACAACTCCTTTTATAATCTCTATGCTGTTTGGAAGCCATTTAACTCAATATCATTCTAAGAGAACATGCGCTCTATGGCACAGCTGGCTAGCTGAACACCAAAACCTGTTCTCATTTTCCATGGTATTTAATTTAACCCAGAAAGTGCTGGTTGAGCCAGTGGCCACTTTTGTTTATGTCCCCTGCACAGGTGTGACCATTTGATTAGTTTCACCATTGGAAGAATGAGTGTAGGGGTGTGTGCCACTTCTTGGACAAAGATCAAAAA
>PVKM010029844.1:0-17622 GCA_004027735.1 Carollia perspicillata | reverse complement strand
TGCAGTTCTGTGCTACACACTAGGCACTCTCTCCTTTCCCCTCTGCCCTGGCAAGTGAGGGCCACAGACATCAACATGAAAATTCGAGGAGCCAACTCTTCCTTACTTGCCCCTGCACGGTAGTTGGACCCAAAGCTTGCGTTTGGGCTCCGTCCTGGGAAGGAGAGGGGAGAGCGCTGCGTTCCTTAGCAGGCTCCTCCCCGTGTGTGTGCGAGGTGCCTCCCTCCCACTGCGTCACAGGCTCTGCGCCACGGGACCGATCAACACGGGGCTGGAGTGACCCAGCCTTGAACTGGCGCCCGTGCCTTCTCACAGGTACACTGGTCGCCGGTGTGGTGTCTGTCTTGCTGGAGACCGCGCATTATTTGACACTTACTCCTGTTTTCGCCACGGGTGGGGGTGAGAGGTAGGAAGTGAAAGTCTTTTATGAAACCAGAACAAACCGCCCATGACCGAGTGACACTGGGTTTTCGAGACACAGAACTACGGGGCCGCAGGAGCGTGCCCGTTGGATTATTGTGGGCGAGGCGAGAAACTTGTCAGCGAACGGCGTCGGCACCTGCCGACTCAGAAGGGTGCGTGAGGGCACTCTGGTGGCGATAGGCTACTGCTCCACAGAAACCGACAGAAGTAAAAAAAATCAGCGTGCAAGCGCGTGTGCCCCTTCTTTCTTTAAAGAGCTTTGTGAATGAATTTCACAGGATGCGCCCAGCAGAGCAAATGGAACGGTTTAAATACACCATCACACTATCCTTAAGGCATTTGGGAAACTGGGTACAAAATCTTCACCTGGCTTGAGGACACCCCATAATATATCCTGTGCCTTTTTGTCAAACCAATTACACACTTTGCTATTTTACAAAAGTAAAAATAAGCCTGGCTGGTATAGCTCAGTGGACTGAGTGCAGGCCTGTTGAGCAGGGAGTCAGCGGTTCGATTCCCAGTCAAGACACAGGCCTGGTTTGCAGGCCAGGCCCTCAGCAGGGAGTGTGTGCAAAAGTAAAAGTAACCTTCTGAACCCTGCCTCTGCCATTCTCACAACACGCTCTTTCAGCCTGTTCTCTTACCCAGCCACACAGATGAGAGCCGCGAGCGTGCCACGCAAAGTCACGAAGATCCGGGACTGACGTCCAAGACCCAGGTTTCAGCCCTGGTTCTGCTCTGTAATGACCGAGAGTTTAGGGTGTTTCTCAGCCTCTTTGAGCATCAGGTCCCTCGTTAGAAAATGAGAACAACTTCATTCAAATCCCCGTGGCAGGGTACGTGGGAGGACGGAGTGAAAGGAGGGATGAACGTGGGACCTCGAGCCGGTGCTCCCGGACGGTTGCCCTGGAATGGGCAGTCCTCTCTTTCTGCGTTTGCAAGCTTACTTGGTGTTTCGTGTGCTTTCCGTATTCAACACATCGTTATAGTGAAATGCAATGATCTTATCTCGGTACCAAACAGTACAGGGAGATTGAACCACAGTCCGAAGTCAGAGTCGCGGCTTCATTTACTGGACATTGTTAAGTTCGCCATTTGGAGGCTCAGGACCAGGGGTGATGAGACCCAACACAGACTGTATCTATGGGGTTTCTGTAACCAAGGTGGTCCCAACAGAGGACCCTTTACCTTAGGGGAGGCATGGAGAAGGACCGAAGGTGTGTGGTCTCAGTGTTTTCTGGAGGAATAGGGCCCTTCAGGCCGCCTGCCCACCAGGGCCTGGATCTCAGCCCAGGATGCGGTCTGCCACTTCGCTGCTTGAGGTCCTCCATTTCGGCCGGTTCAGTTGGCTCCTGGAGCCGGCAAACCCTGGGTAATAAATTCTTAGTGATTAATCCCACCAAAGATGGGCGTCTAACCAGAATGCCGACATACAGATTTGTAACGAGGAACCGAAAATTGTCGGCAGGCTGGAGAGACCACTTTGGCTGGTCAGTGCAGATCCTCCCCCAAATAAGGAAACCCACATTTGAGCTGGGTGACTCTTGAGTCAGAACAAAGGGCTATAGGCGTTCTTAATGCAGTTTCTTCACAAAAGACATTTCAAGTCACCCCCGCCCCCAACTCCCGAGCAGCTGGAGGGCACGCTTGCTCGAACTGTTTGGCTCAGTCTTCTGCACATTGTTGGGTGTGCAGTGAACATGCCCTGTCTCTGTGCCCCAGGCATGTGCTTGGCGACCTTCCCGTCAACCCCTGCAGCCATGGCATGGGGAGAGGTATGTTGTTACCACCATGCCCCAGAAACCAAGTTTAAGAGGAGACACTTGCCCAAGAACGTGCTAATAAGTGGCAAAGCTGGAACTCAGACAGGGACAGTCTGGTCCGCATTCGCAATTATAAAGTCCTACCACCCACACGGGACTACGTCTCCATGGCCAACCTCTGACCACCGTGACCCCTGACTTCTTGGTGATTTGGGGGCTCCTGAAACTCCCTAGGCATTTTCAACTAACCATTTCACAAGTTACTGGTTAAAAGGATGCCGTAGTTGCCCAATCTAAGATACGCTGATTGAATTAATCAAAATGAGTTATTAAAATTGAAATTAATTAAATCTCTCTTCCGTGTGTCTTCCTGTGAAAAGAATCACAGACTCAGAACTTTAAAGCTGAGATAGACTTTCAAAATCATGTGATCCATATTTACTGTTCTATGGATACCAAAAACGAGATCCACCATGGGTAAGCACCTAGCCCAAGGGGTTTCTTAATGTGACACTCATCAAACACCTGCTGAGTGCCTACGAGGCCCGGGGCATGCAATTTGTCACTGCCAGAGTCAGGACTAGCTCTTGAGTTCTTACTCTGGCAACTTTCTCCACTCTGTGCTGTAGTAGTTCCAAAACTACTGAGAGGGTTTTTTTTTTTTTTTTAACCAGGATGTAACCCTTCCCCTGATAATGCAATGTGAATTGTGCCTTGGGTCCAATTGCTCGTCACCCGCTGTCATCGAGTTAGGATTTCTATCCCTTGAGAAAGCTTGGGCCGTAACCAGATCGCTCTTGCTCAATGCTCTCTGCCATATGGGTGTCCCAAAGGTCAGGTCCTGTTGGGCCACACTGATGCCATGTTGCTGTGAGGCCTGGGAGGACCCCGATGTTATAAGTCATTCCTTACTGTGTTTCTTAACCCATCGAACAACTCTGTAAACATAGCTGCTGAATGGTTAAGAAATTTAAAAATTAATGAACAGATACACCACCCCAATGACTGCTTGTGGGGTCCCAGTTAAAAAGCCCTCTAGACAAAAAAGCAGGCGTGACCACCAACCCAGCGGCAGGAAGCCAGTAGACAGTCTGTCCGCACAATGGAGCCGGCCACGACGGTCAACCAGAACTCATCAGTGAGCCCCAGGACCCACATCTGCCAACCTTAGCATTCCCCTTTGGAATGGGATGGTGGAATGGTGACAAAAGAAAAAGCAGGAAACGCCAGAGAATTCCACTTGCCATAAAAATAAAATCTTTGTTGTTCTGTTGGAACTTGCTTTTCATGCTATTCACTGCAGTGGAATTCTGCCTTGTCGGCGAGTCTCCCCTGATGAAGTTTATCGAGATGCGCCCACGGAGATGACAGAATCCCGTGGCAGTTTTTAAGGACAGTGCAGGCACATTACAGGCACTTCTGAGCTCTCACATTTCCTGAAAGTCAAAATAAATGTCAAATCCTTCTGTCACTCCCGCCTGTGGTCTGCAGACTGAGGGAAACACAAAGGAGGGCATTCGATTTTCATTAAGTGGCTATTTACTGAGCACCTATCACACGGGAGGCATGAGCGTATAGTGATGAACCAACGCGCCCCTTGTCTCCGAGATCTCAGAGCACAGGGTGAGCCCCAAGCACACTGATGAGCAGGTCTACTGTACTGGAAATGCTCTTCTGGGCGCTGAGGGCAATGACCCTCCCCAGGAAGGCAAGCGTAAAACACCATGATGGAGGGACGTGGGCTAGGGCATCGTTGTGTCCGTGGGCTTTGGAGCCAGCCTTCCAGGGTGTAGGTTTCAGGCCCAGAGCTTATGAACTGTGCAGAAGTGAGCAGTTACTGTGGCCTAACTGGTCTCGGTTCGCTTACCTGTAAAATGGGACAAACTGCAGGACAACACAGAGGATTACTGGGGGATGAGCCTTTTTAACACATTTCGTACCACACCTAGCTCATGGGAAGAGCTCAACAAATCTAAAACATTATTGTTTTTAATTATTAACCTGTAGTTCACCTAAATTAATGAAACACTCTATCAAAAGGAAGGTTGGGGGGACAAATTGTTCCTTAATAAAATAATAAAAATAAAATCCGTATGATCAAGAACATAACTCCTTTTTCCTCATGGGCAGGTTGCCCGCCCGCCCTTCCTGGACCTGTGCGGGGGCCACGGCACCACTGGCTGTGGTCAGGCCATTGGCCGTTTGGGCACCACACACCTGTTTCTCGTTTCCCCTTCTGCTCTTTTCCTGTAGCCTGGGAAATGTTCGTAAAACTGATGGTTGTTGTGCAAACGAACTCTGTTAAACTGTTCAGGGCCTGGGGCACGAATACCAGGCTCTGCCATGCAGCCAGGGGACCTCTCCCGCAACCGGTCCAGGGACACTTCCATACCAGGATAATTGCCATTCACGGGCAAGGCCAGACTGAGCACCGTTTAAGGACTTGCTCAGCTCCCACTCCATGTCAGGGTCGGTTCTGGGGCTGGGGATCGGCAGTCCCTGCTCTTCCGTCCAAGCGAGATGGACCCACAGTAAGCAAGCAAACACAGTCTGAGTTTCGGGCCTGACTCAAAGCCTCTCTGTTTGCAGCAAACAGGTAAAATTGGACTATTATGTGGTTTTTCTCTATTCAAGTTCTTAGAACATAAAGCGTCTACGTAGGGCAAGTCTTTGTTAACCACAACATCCATCCCCTCACAGAGCGGGATAACCAAGTATGTGCCATAAAGCGATGGGGCACATGGTATACAGAAAACTTTTTAAAAACATTGCACCAAATATGGTATCAAGTTGATAGCACCAGACCACCCTCATGTCTACACTGCCTGCATCCCCCGCCCTGGTCCCAGCTTTCATGTCACGACTACAGGGTCCCTGGGGTCCTGGACTCATCTCCTAACTAGCCTCCCCTCTTTGGTACTTGGTCCTCTCCAATTCATTCTGCATGTGGTCGCCCAAGCTACCTCCAAACTACACCTCTGTCCTGCCACACCCCTGCTTAAAACTCTTCAATATTTCCCATTACTGTTCATCTAAATAGAAAGAGCTTAAGCTAGCCTATAACCAAGGCTGTATTGTTCAAAATATACAACACCCCGGGCCTCACCAATCAGAACATAGACCAGCCATGTGAACATACAGCCCTGACATGTGTATATTTACTTTGAAATAACCTGTATCTACTACCATCAATCCAGAGATTGAGTAGCAGTAAAATGAATTTCTTTCTTGTAAAAATAAATGCAAATATAAGTTCTAATATTTTTTTTCCCAGGCAATTGATATGTGCTCTCTTGGACCCCATACTTGGAGTGCACTGATTCAGGCCATGAATCAAGACCTTCCTGTGTGAACGTTTAACAAAAAACTAACGAATGGAGATTTTTTTTAAAGTATCATTCTTGTTTGTGGAGAGCAGGATGGATAAAATGGCATTGGTCTGGTCAAGATACATCTTTGTTTTATAGTATATAAACCAAAGTGGAGTCACTCATGTCAAACAAGGTGGCTGCCAGTCAGCCCTGACACTTTGGTTCCAGAAGGAAACAACCTAAGTCACGCTTGACACACCTGGCAAGGAAACACACCTAAGGTAGTCTGCACATGTGATCACAGCCGTGTCTGCAGAGCAGGACCACCCACAGATAGGTTCCTGGGGAGAGTCTCCACTTGCCGTCAGGGGTGCCAACCCATCTATCAAGAGACCCAGAAGGGTGGACTCCACCACTCTCAAGGGTGTAACAGAGGCAGGCTCCAGACCGCTGCTGAGACCGCCGAGCCGACCCCCCAGAGTGCTGCTCCACGCCATGCTGGCCCTCTTGGCATTGGCTGCCAGAGGCTCTGCCCTGCTGGACGGAGGACTTCGTCTGCCCTGCGGCCCACCTGGCTCCGGAGACCCTTCCTTGCAAGATGCTGATGACTCCTTTGCCCACCGTGCTGTCTCCCAGGCCTGCAGACTGAGACCCTGGGACTCGGACTTGTTATTTCCCACTGATTGCTCTGTGTGTGTGTGTGTGCGTGTGATGTTTCTCTTAGGTTATTAGAGTGTAAGTTGGATATTAATGTATGTTGACATTTCACTGTGAGTGACCCTGCATTCAATGAAAGCTGAATGAATAGCACAGTTGCCTTGTATGACTCTTGTCTGTTCCTTGCTGTCGGGTTGCTCAGTAGGCAGCTAGCCAGTCGAGCAGTTGCACGGCTGACTTACAGGAAGGACCACAGGAAAGGCTATAGGGCAAACACACACTCGTGACATTGTTCCTCTGCCCATGTGATTCATACCATACACCTGGACCTACAAATCTTTTCAGTTTTTCTATTTATAGATTTTTTATATATAGAGAGAAACATCGATTTGTTGTACCACCCACTATACATTCATTGGTCAATAGTATGCCCTGACTGGGGATTGAACCCACAACCTTGGCATATCAGGATAATGCTCTAACCAACTGACCTTCCCGGCCAGGGCTAGACCCGGAAATTTCATGTTGACCAAATTTTAGCAAAAGCAACAATATTGTAAACACGATGCGGGAATCTGGCTGTTGGCACAAATCCCCTGCAAACACCTCTTTTGTACAGTATCAATATTTTGTCATTAAATTAGGTCAATATAAATTCATGAGCTTTTTAAACTCCTACAGTGAATTTTCTTCAAACAATCTATCACCTCTAAAAATGAAGGCAACAATCAAGGGACTCAGAAAAACAAATTCTATTTCTTGGCCATTCACCATCTAATTTTGCTCTCCCTATAAAAGTAGAATTGAAAGAAAGTGTCCTCACAAACAGTTTGAAAGGATTCTTCCATTACAAGAGAACACACTGGGGTGCTTTTTGGAAGACAAGGCGCAGACACAGGCAGGCGTGGGAGGTGAGGACAGTGACCCAAACACCCAACAGACAGATAAAGCCAGATGCAAACAAACTTCTCACTGTTCTCCAAACGCTGGCCTCACTTTCCCACCTTTTGGCTCCTTATTTATGCTGTTCCTCTCATCAGAAATGCCCGTCCAGGCGTTTCCCCATGGCATCACAGGCAAGCACGGGCCCACGCATGAGACGTACACGCTCCGACTTAAACTAGTAAGTCCTACCAACCTTCGCAGCCCACTGCAGACGTAACCTTTTCTAGGACTCCCCCCTTGATCTGTCCCCACTGAGGAGAGGAATTATGAAAATCAACTCACCTGCATCTCACATCCCTTTCCCTGGACCGTGCTTAGTAATAATAACACAAATTTAAAAGCGCTGCTTCACTCCTTTTCCTAGATGCTGAGCGTGCTGGGCTCTCAGATGGCTCACGTGTGCCTCGTGGCAGGGAGCCCACTGTGTGTGAATGGCTGCTGCTCAGTGCAACTGTCGGTGAAGGAATGGAGAGAGGCCTCCCACCGCCAAATACCCTGCCAGCACGGGTGTCGGCCCAGGTGTTTCTCATAACACCTTCCTGATAGAAGTGATGAGGATTATCAACGATGAAACTCATCAATGCTCCTGCCCAAACGCTAGTGGCCAACATGCCATCCGAGAGCCCATCCCGATGAGGCCAGCAGGCGGCATTGCAGGTCGGGGCCACGGTCAAAGACATTCCCACAGCAATGGGAGTCTTTCTCCTTCCCAAGTCACCCCTTCTGCCCTTCCAAACAACCAGCTTACAGGAGTCAGAGTTCTAGGCATCTTACCACGAATAATGCACTTCTATTCACAGGGCAATGGCATCTACGTGTAAGACCTTAATTTTAACTTAAAATTCAACCGAAGGAACAGGGCAATCCATTATTATTCTATGCATCCCAGAAACTCGAATACTGACCATTATTACAATCTTATCAGTGGCGACTTGTCAATTGAAAAACAGTACTTCCCCTCACAAAACCGAAGCAGACGGGGACGGAAGAAGGGGAGAGGGAAGCATTCTGCCGCTCTGAGTTCGGTCTTTCTATGGTGTAGCACTGACATTTCCGTCTTTTGTGAAAAGGAAATTTTAATAATATGCTGAAATCACCCTTTCAGAATCAATTCCCAGAGAACTTGTGCTTTATTTGGCTTTTAAAAAAATCATTGTGATGATAATAAACTTGAGGTGAACTGAAATAAACATCCCAGAACATTTTTTTTAAAAAGGATTCAAGTGAGCTGTCCACCTGGAAAATGTTAAAGTCCAAAACTCATTGTTTTGTGAGAACTATGCGTTATACCTGGATTAAAACTCTTCTGAAATGAAGGAAAGGTCACTTCATACTTCCAGCATCCTTCACGCCTTATTCAAATTTTGATCATGGAAATTTTAAATGTCCACAGACATAGAGGGTTTACTGACCCTGGAGATGCAATGGGTAGCTTCGAAAATACCAATTTATGGCCAACCTTACTTTACACCCCGTACATTTCTGTCCTCAAACCACGATTCATTTTGAAGCAAATCTCAGGGATCGCATCAATCCCTCTACAAACATCCCAAGATGTGTATCTGAAAGACAGGACACTTAAAACCACCTCAGCACTATTATCGCATCAAAAAATTAAACATAGCAATTTATTATCACCAAGTTACCTAGTCAATGTCCCCGCGCCACATTTCTTTGACTACATTAAACACTTCCCAGTTATTTGTTTGAAGAAGTATTCGCATTAGGTCTATACAATGTGACTGGCTGTGGCCTCTGAAGTCTAGTATTTTTTAATGTGTAAGTTCCTCCCGATCTCCGTGTTTTATGTCCTTGACAAGGTCTCATGGAAGAAATCAGGTCATTTGTCCAGTCGAGTGCCTTCCTGCACGGGGCACGTCGTGAATCACGTCACTATGATCCTGGGGTCCCTGCGCCGCCTGTCACTGGAAGTTGATCTCAACGCAATCAAAACCTGGTCAAACTCGATCCGATTGGAGTTTGATTTTTTGGCAAGACCCCTTCACAGGTAGCGTGGTGTTCTGGTATCAGTTGAGTTGTTTCTATTTTTGTGATGTTTGCAGCCATCGCGATCACTGCCTAGATCTATGAATTTATTGGGGTTTGCCCAAGGGCCACCCTGCTCCAGCTTGGGCCCCCGGTGGGGGCCTCAGAAACTGAGGCTTTATTACCACTGGCTGTGTGCTCCCATCAGCCCCCCTCATTAGCTGTAATACTTCTCAGGAGACAAACGCCCTCTCACCAACGCTCTTGTTGCTGGAGGCACAGTCCACACAGAAACAAGATACGTGCTCTGTTCTTTATTTGCCAGTTTTCAAAAGAATGAATTCTTTTCTAACATTCTCCAAAGGCAACCAGTGACTTTTTTTCCAGCACCATTTTGAACACATGGATTCCAACATAGTTGACATGTTTCAATCCATTTTAGTCATTTTCTTCATTGATGTTAAAATATTTGCCCCGAGGGAGCTGTGGCAAGTTGGCTCCTGAGTTCTTTGGGCTTGTCCCTTCTAGCCTTTGAAGGAATTCTTGCTTTCAGTTCTGACAGGTTGCCCCAGGCTCACTCTGCTTTTTTCCTCCCAAATCTAGAATCAGCCACCTTGCCAAAAAGCTGTGGAATGTAGCGACTTTGAGCTGGGTGCTCATTGCTGGTTTGCTCATTTGTTCTAGGCCTTGTGAGTAGGCAGAGCCTGAAAAATCTGCGTTCTTCCTCCTAATTCAAAATCAAAACTATAAGACTTTACTTAAATTCCTTGATAACTGTATCTATGTTCATGCCCCAAATCCCATTTTTTAATGATGCCAACGTAGCTGTCCACTTGCTTTAACTAACACCATAGTTTGGTCTCAGGATAATAACACAAGCACTCAGGATAATAAAACAGCATTTTTTAAAACCATTTCAGATTTCTTTTCACAGTTCTTTTTTGTCCTTAGAGTGGGTATACTCGCCAGGGACGTCCAGGCAGGTTGCCTTATTTAAAAGGGACTTGGAGGGATTCCTCTCTTTGCTTACACTGCCAACTCAATACACCGGTTTGTTTCATTTTACTTTCAACATTGAGAGATTGCTTTTAAATGGAATTTTTTTCTTTTATAATTCAGTTTTATAATTGTGTAAAACATTTGCAGTTCCAAAGTCAATTCTGCAAAACAAAATACACTAAACGAGGTCAGCTTTCATCTCAGGCCTCACTGGCTCTTCTCACACCAAACACTAATTCATGCTTTAAAATGTATAGTTTATTCTTTTGTTGTTTTCTTAATACAAGCAAATAGCACACGTGTTGCCTCAGTCCCCTTCAGAGCAGGCACTCTGGGACCTCACGCAGTTCTCCCAATAGCCATCAGCTGCCCTGTCCTATTTTCCTGAATCTCATTGATGGTCTGAAATCTCTTCCCTTTCAAAGGTGATTTTAGTTTTGGGAAAAGGCAGAAGTTGTAGGGAGCCAAATCTAGGCTGTAGGGGGGCTGAGTCACCTGGGTGATTTGATGTTTCACCAAAAACCCCTGCACAAGATGCGATGCATGAGTGGGTGCGTTGTCATGATGAAGCTGCCAATCACCAGCTGCCCACAGGGGCGGCCTTCTGAATCATCTGAATAGTTTCTGAAGACAAATGTTTGAGTTTAACACGCAATTTGATGCAGATTCATTGCTCTGCTCACTCAGTCATTTGAGTGCAACAGCCACACAGTGCACATGCTCACTCAATGGCATCTACTGCTCCCACTGACCAGTACAGTGGAGTCGTCCTTGTTCACGCATGCACATTCCAGTCCACTCTCCTTGGCTTCCAGATTACATCCATGTTGCACAAACCATTCTTATTATATTAACAATGGCTGGACTTTTCCCACACAGCCCACATATAAATATTCCTCATTCCTTTTTATAGCTATGCAGGACTCAGATACATGGATGCCCCAGAGTTTATTGAACCAGTTCCCTGTTGATGGACATTTGCATTGTTTCCAGCTATTTACTCTTCTACATAGGGCTTGTGCATGTTTCTTTGTATTCTTGCCAGGGTTTTCTGGAGGCTCCTATTGGTGGAACTGCTGGGCCACAGGGTAAATGCAGGTGTAATTTTGCTGGATAAATACCACAGTCTCCTCCCCAGGGCTTGGATCACATCCCATTCCTACCAGCACCGTGTGAGGGTGCCCGCTTCCCCTCAGCTCTGCCCTCAGGGCATGCTGTCAACCTTTTTTAGATTTTGGCGTCTAACAGGTGAGAGATGGTATCTGGTGTAGTTTTGTTTGTTTGTTTGACATTATCTTATTACAAATAAAGTTGAGAATCTTTCCAAACTGTTAAGAGAGATTTGCATTTTTTCTGTCAGTTTGAAACTGGAAAAGTCGACATTTGTGCTGCCCGTCACTACAGAACCAATCAGCAGAGACAGGGGTTAGCGCCTTATTTATGGGCACTTTATTCAGAGGCCAGCAATCGGAGAAGACAGTGGGTTATGCACCCTAAAAACCGTCTTAACATTTCATCTCAGGTCGACCTTTATTTTTATAAGGTGAAGAAAAGTATGTGTAAGAGGTTCGGAGTTCAGGAAAAAAATTAGGTAAGGGGTTTGGAATTCGGGGAAAAGGTTAATCAGATAAAAGCGGCAGTCTGGCGATGTTCCCAGCACCTTTCATCTGCTGACTGACGGACAGGCGATTCTGTGTCTGTGTCCTGATGGGAGCATGGTCCCTCCCTGGAGCACAACGGCTCAGATGATATCTTGGTCACCGGCAGTCCTCCTGGGGCCAAGGCCGGGTTGGTTGCAGACCTCCCAGAGTCAGGGTAGGTCTCATCCTGCCTTCCAGTTCTCTTCCTCCATGCTTTAATCACTAAACCTATTAACAATAACTAAAGCTAAAAATGTTTAACCCTCGTGTTCCTCCATCAAATTGTCTGCTTATATTTCTAGCCCATTTTTCTATAGAATCGTTGGAATTTTTGTCCTCTAATTTTGGAAGCTTTTTTATACATTAGGACTACTAACCATTTTTCTTCGATATAAGTTATAAATAGTTTCCCTACTAGCTTGTCACTTGTCTTTATATCTTACTCACGATGGGTTTTTTGGAAGGCTGTTTTTGTTCCTTGACTTTTTCATACATTAATTTTTTTAATTTCAGTACAACAAAATTGATCAATTTTTTCCTTATCATTTGTACGTTTGAGTCGTAGTTCAGACAGTTTCCTTCTCTCCAAGGTCAGGGAATACTTTGCCAATGTTTTGTCCTAAAATGTTTATAGTTTCAGTTTTTACATTTAAATTGCTTACCTGCTTGGAATGTAACCTGGCATACGGTCTGAGGAACGGATCCAATTTTGTTTTTTCCAAAGGTGATCTACTTACCCTAACACAGGGAAGTCCATCCCCCACCCCAACTGGAGATGTCACCTTATCATCTACTCGGTTTTTCCGTGGAAATGGCTCTCCTCCTGGGTCTCTGACACGGCGCCATCAGTCTGCCTATTCACGTGTGAGTACTCGCCTGTTTTGATGACAGAGGTTCTCCACTACGTGTTGACACATGGTGGAGTATACCTACCTCACCACTCTCCTTCCTTAGGGTTTTCTTAGCTGCTGCTATTTATCTGTTTTTCCTGATTACTTTCCTGGCTTCCAGTTGGAACTTCTAACTATCAGTCAGTTTTCTAAACACCAACTGCCAGCTATTGGTGCCATGGCTTGATGCCATGAGTTGGCTGCTTGTCACAAAGCCTGGACCAGAGTGGGTGCTAAATAAATGTGAACAGGAGTGAAACGCCTTGCGGTCTCCCGCTTAACACCCCAATAGCAAATGTGACCCCTAGATGGGAGCATCCACGCTGATTTTAATCCCAGTTACTTCAGTATAACTGAGAAGACCAGGAGGAACGGAGGCTTCCAGGGAGCCGGCCTGGCGTGCTGGGCTGCGGTCAATCTGGCTTGAAGGAAGCCGTGGAAATCGGGCTCACAGAAAAGGCCGAGTGGAAGTGAGAAGCCTCAGAAGGTCACTCTGTCCCAATGGGAGCTCTGCCGATGGATGTGTCTCAGGTTTTACGCTGAGCAATCCCGATGAAACAATGACTCTGGAAACGGAGACACGTCCAAGTTCCATTGACGGTCTGGGGGTGCTTTGCGCCCGCTTCATCCATGAACACCCAGACTCAGCAGAACGCCTCCGGTGGAGGTGCGGGTTTCCACCCAGGCCGTGGACCCTGACTCAGTTCACGAGCTGCCTGAACTCGGGCCTGTGTGAGGCTCAATCTGGATACCACATTAAAAGGAGCGAGTGGTACGGGGCACGTAAATGCTCAGGACGGGACCCGGCGTTAACCGTAATCAGAGTAATAACTTTCAGAACTCTGCCAGACGTGCTCTTTAACACAAAACAGAAAGTGGGCCCCTCCCCCTCCCGCTTTAAGCATTATCTGGTGTCGTTTCAAGCTCTGAAGACCCTAGTAGGACGCCCTCTGCATGTTTCCTCCAGGGTCACAATTGGGAGCACCTTCCACTCAGGAGAATGGCAATGAGGCATTGCACCTCTCCATCCATTTACTCCAAAGGGACACGTGATTCGTCTTCCCCGCGGATGGCTGGTGTCCTGGTACCAGCACGAGGAGCCGCAGCAGAAGTCCGGCTGACGGACACTCACGTGCAGAGAGGTGGCCTGAGGAGGCTGCTTCGGACGGAGGCCCAGCTGCCGATGACGGCGGAGCACGCTCACCCTCCCAGGCCTGGCACCTGCTGCGCTGCGGTGCGCTGAACATTGACCGGGCAGAAACCACGTCTCCATGACGCATAATTAGGTTGCAAAGAGATTATTATTCTTTGCTGAAACTTGAACTTCTTATCCTGGAAGCGGATTTTTCTCATGGTCGGGGGGAGGAGGCAAATTACATTAAAATCTGGTGGAAAATTTTGGTTGGAACAAGGCACAAAAATGTTCCTTGTAGTTGCCGATGCCTTGGTTGTCATTCTTTGACAAAACCAGGGCCTGCTTTGTAAAAACAAACACAACCCAGGCGTGTTCACTCTTTCTTTGGAATGTATCCGTTGGGCTAAATTCGAATTTTTCCAGAACCCTCACCAACAGCCCCGAGGTTGTGCGTGGCCATTGCTGACTCCACAGGAGAGGAATTAAGGGCCAAATTTGTTCTGCTGAGTTGCCTGGGTCTCGGCTTACCCAAAGGGCATGGGGATCCATTTTGGAAAATCCTAGAGATTACACACAGGTGTTCCTCGGGGGGAAAGGTAAAGAATAAGGACACAGCCAAGCACAGTCTTAACACACTGAGGAAAAAAAAAAAACTGATGAGACCCAGTGACCTGGATTAGGTAAAGTGCGTCCCAAGGAAGCACTTCTTTGTAAAATCTTTTGCTTTAAGCCACGGGCCCTTCCCATCCTCAAAACCGCTGGAGAAGGACCGCCATCCAAGGCTCTGCCTCGGCTTGACGTCTCCCTTACATCATTACAACAAGAACGGGGAGGGCCCTGGGGATCACGCAGGTGTTTCTTCCGCCTGATTGTCGTTTAGTCTTGCTTCCTGGT
This sequence comes from Carollia perspicillata, assembly GCA_004027735.1. Classification (NCBI taxonomy): domain Eukaryota; kingdom Metazoa; phylum Chordata; class Mammalia; order Chiroptera; family Phyllostomidae; genus Carollia; species Carollia perspicillata. The sequence continues at coordinate 2,979 of PVKM010029844.1, read as the reverse complement.
TCCACCCTGATTTCCTAGAAGGGACAGGAGAGGCTCAGCGCAGGGAAAGTCTCGAGTTTAAAGCCTTTCCAAGTGAGGAAGCTCACACGGTCCCGAATTGTGCCTGTTGACGCTTTAGCTTGTTGTCATTACATAGGCTTGTTTTCTGTTCTGTACCCTCTAGAGCTCAGGAGGGGCCTGTCTGCACCCCGACATGTGACAGGCAGAACCCAGATGACGTTTTCATGGCTTCAAGGACAGCTGTCCCATGTGGTTAGGGGGGATTGTCAGAAGACTACTTGGCCGCATAGGTGAATTTTTTAAATAACCATGTCCGTGACCATGTTTCGCTACCAAATGCAGCGGTGTGAGGGCCTATCCAAAGATCTGCTATGGCTCTTGCTCTATTGATTTGATCCTATAAGCACGTGAGGGCAATAAACAAGGGTGCAAGGAAGCCTGTCCCAGACGCACACACTGAACAGAACAGAACCGGGGTGGGGAGCTGTGTACGGCCTTGTGCTGAGCAAGCAATTGGAGAAAAGAAAATATGGCCAGAGAGAGGCAAACTCTAGGAAGTCCAGTTGGTATTTCACGAGCAAGCCAGAGGGAACAAATAATCGCCTTTGGCAATATGGCATAAAACATATATTTTTAGAACAGGGTCTTAAAAATTAGAACACTGAGGACCCTTGAAAGAAATCTGGTACTTATCAGCGAAAATAGGTCTGAAAACCAAAGAAAACTCTCAGGCCAGTGGAAAGGCAAGTGGGGAAGGACCGAGTAATTGACGGGTCTCCTGGTGGCTGTGCACCTGTGCAGACTGGGGAGGGGGCGGGGGTACTTATCTCACTTCCCTTTTCAAGGCACAGTTTGCACTTCCTTTGTTGTCCCTCTGCACCCACCCAATGACCTCTGATAACAGCAGCAGCAGGTGCATCTCTGACGCTCCCCAAATTCCACCCACAGCCTCATTTTGACCTCACCATGACCCCGTGCAGCTTGAAGCACAGTCTCCCATTTTACAGATAAGCCAACCGAGACTCCAACTGCATGCAGACTTTCGAAGGTCACCTGAGTAAATGACAGAGCAAGGCCTCCACCCCTGTGTGGAGACTCTCGGCGACAAGCTCTCCCCAGCAGGCCGTGCTGCCTCCCTCGGCCCAAAGTTCTAGCTAAAAAGCTTCCAAGCACAGGGAGACACCTTCCCCCAAGTAAAGCCAAGTATCTCCACGCATCCTCCACACAGACATCCAACAGTGAAAAGCTGGGAAATATTCCGAGACAGGTCGGTCGTTCATTCAGGTGTTTAGAAACAAAAGCACTAGCAGGTCCTTCTGCACGTAAAGTGAGCCCGTGCTGCTAGACTCTAAATAAAGTCCTGGACTCTCCTTTGTCCACGCTGGCGTTTGCCTGACAGTTTTCGTTTCATGTTCTGAGATGCATCCCTAGGTGAGTCACCCGGGAAGGCCGCGTGGAAAATGGTCAAGTACATCACGAATGTGTTCATCCCCGGCCTGGTCATCCCTGGACATTTATTTATAAATTTGGTCTGCAGTCTGAGGTCTTGGAATACCATCTTATTTCATGTCTTTATGTGAATAGGTCTGCTGTAAGCCAAGGATTATTTTGCTTGACTTAAAAGGGGAAAAATAATCATGGACCTGGGGAGTGGGGGAGAAAAACCATGGGCAGCACATATGATTCGAGTTACAGTCAGATAATCACCATTCATGACCAGTCCAAGCTGGAAGCAAAGCTTGAATTTCTCCTCAGAGACATTTCTCGGCTTAAGTTTTAACAAGGGCTACAATTGAGTACGGCCTTTAAGTGAAAAGCAAAGAAGTTCAACCTATTTAAGGCCTTTACTGACTCCTCCAGCCTCCTATGAAATCAGTCCTTCGGGAAGAAGATCATGCATGAGTTTCATTGGAAATGGTAAAAATAGCCCTCCCACTCCCCCACCCCTTCGGCCAATGTTCCAGAGAAAGTTTTTTCAAACAAATTTTCCAGGCGAAGTCACTGAGTACTGTTCTTCAGCTCCTCTCTCTGTTTGAAGAACTGAAATGGAAATCTAAACATTTACACTCTCTAAAAGTTGTCCTTCCATTGAATTCCAAGATGACCAGAGGTTCATCTTAACCTACGAACATTTGGGATTCATTTTGGCACACACACACACAAAAGTTTGAAGAATACATTCTGTGGTTCCAAGTCCCAGTGACATGCAGGCTTCCTGCAGCTCCGGGCCCTTCCCAGAAGCCCCTTCACCTCTCCGAGACAAGAAGGAATGAAAACCAAAGGCCCATCTCTGCCGGAAAGCATCTGGCAAGGGGGCACTGCCCCGCAACAGTGGGTGCTTGTATTTGTGGGGTGCGTGGTTGGGGGCCATGGTTCCTGGTCCTGGTCAACAGCCTCTCTTGGGAAACTTGAACTAGATAATGCTGACCGGTCACATCAGAATCTTTAGGGAGTCCACGGTTCTAGGGAATTACATTTTGGGCTCTGGAGTCAGAAAATTCTGGTTCATATCTCATTGTTCCTGCTTAGTGGTGTTTGGACAAGTTGTATAACCTCTCTGAGTGTAGATTTCCACATACATATTTTTTCAAAAGATAAAGGTGCTTAGTTTATAATGTGATGAAAACAGGATAAAATATTAATTGTAAACAATGTCTAGCTTACAAGTGACTCATACTCGTGTAGCAACATAATGTTCCGAAAGGTTTAGCAATCTTTTCTTAAGAATTTCCTTCTCTCCCCTGCAATGTGCCTTTCTCTTCAAAAGCTTAGATAACTTGAGAAAGATGATTAAGCTTAAAAGACTAAGGAGGATCTTCATGAGGAGGATCACAGCACCTGCAAGAAAAGGAAAGGACTTCCTGAAGGCCAGAGGAGTCAGGTAAGAGGGTAAACATCGCGAGGGCTCAGGATAAAGAACCTGGTTCCCTCCCTGCTCCACCCCCCAGCCCAGGCCTGGAAGGACTCGACCTCCAGTTA
>PVKM010029843.1:0-17571 GCA_004027735.1 Carollia perspicillata | reverse complement strand
ATTACACCATATACAAAAATAAACTCAGGATGGATTAAAGACTTAAATATAAGTCACAACACCATAAAAGTGCTAGACAAGAACGTAGGGAGGAAAATCTGAGATATTCCTCACAGCAGATTTTCACCTATATGTCCCCTAGAGCAAGGGACATAAAAGAAAGAATAAACATGACTTCTTCAAAATAAAAAAGCTGCAGAGCTAAAGAAAAATCAGCAAAAAGAATAGGAAACCAACCATATGGGAAAATATATTTGAAAATGATTCTTCAGACAAGGGTTTGATCTCCAAAATATATAAAGAACTCACATGACACCACTCCAGGGAGACAAACAATCCAATTGAAAAATGGGCAAAGGACCTGAACAGACACTTCTCCCAGGAGGACATACAGAGGGCCCAGAGACATATGAAAGGATGCTCAGCATCACTAGCCATCAGAGGGATGCAAATTAAAACCACAATGAGATACCACTTCACACCAGTGAAAATGGCCATCATGCTGGAAACAGCCTACGTTGCCTTCAGTAAATGAGTGAACCAAAAAACTGTGGTACGTTTACACAATTGAATATTACATAGCATAAAAAAAGAAGGAGCTCTTACCCTTTGCAACAGCATGGATGGAACTGGAGAGTATTATGCTAGGTGAAATAAGCCAGCAGCAAAAGACAAATACCATATATACCATATGATCTCACCTATAAGTGGAACCTAATGAACAAGACAAGCAGGCAAAATAGAGCCAGAGACATGGAAATAAAGAACAAACTGACAGTGCTTAATGGGGAGGGAGAGGGGGATTAAGGGTGAAAGACTGGGAAGAGTGTAGTCAAGGAACATGTATAAAGGGCCCATGGACATGGACAACAGGGTGGGTTTACTGTGGAAGCGGTTGAGCTACAGGGGAATAATTGGGACAACTTTAATTGAACAACAATAAGGTAAAATAAAATAAAAAATAATTAAAAAGGAAAATAAGCCCTGGCTGTTGTGGCTCAGTTGATTGAGCACTGGCCTGCGAATCAAAAGGTTGCAGTTCAATTCCCAGTCAGGGCACATGCCTGGATGTAGACCAGATCATATCCCCTGTATGGGTCATGTGAGAGGCAACCACACATTGATGTTTCTCTTTCTCTCTTTCTCCCTCCCTCTCCCTCTGTCTAAAATAAGCAAATAAAATCTTTAAAATGTATAATGTATAATTAAAGTTAAGGAGTAAATAAATAAAGGAAAACAGGATCAAAGTGAAAAAAAAGAAAAAAGAAATGAAAAAGGAAAATACTTAATGTCAGTGAGGATGTAGAACAGAACTATACTCTTATGTGCTGCTGATAGAAATGTAAATTTTTACAGAGATTTTGGGAAATTGTTCTTATCTAATACTGCTTAACATACACTTATCATATAATCTAGCATGTCTAGTCCTGAGTATATTCCCAAACATAAATCAATGTTTATTTTAATTGAATCTTTATTTTATTTTTCCATAACCATTTAGTCCCCTTTACCCCCTCCCTCCACCATGCCTACCAAAAAGCAAATAAATGACTATTTGTAACAGAACTAATGTTGGTAGACTAAAACTGGAAACTACCCTGATGTCCATCAGAATGAATAAAAAATTGGTGACATTTACAAAATAGAATGGTATCAACAATAAGTATATTACACTTGTTAACATGAATGAGATCACAGATTTAATGCTGAGCAAAAGCCAGACACATAAGTATATATAACACAGGTTTCTATTTATACCATATACAAAAACAGTCAAAACTAATCTGTGGTGTTAGAAGTCTTTAATATTTTACCTATCATTGCTATTGATAGTATTTCCAAATTCTTGACATATTTTTTAATTTTATTTTAATTGTTATTCAAGTACAGTTTTCTGTCTTTCACTCCCGTCCCAGTCCACAAACTCTTGACATATTAAACTGTGGGATTCAAGAACAAGATTTGTAATTCCTAGGAATTTTATAAGTTAAGTGTTATTCATAAAACACCACGACCTTCTTAATGGTCTGTAGTCATTATTATGTATATCCAACATTTTAAATTGAGTTTATTGTGATGACAGTGGTTCACAAAACCATACAGGTTTCAAGTATAAAACTCAATGAAATATCATCTTCACACTGCATCATGTGTCCATTGTCTCCATTTACCACCCCCCCCCCTTGCTGTCCTTTACCTCCCACTATCCCCTTTTCCTCTGGCGATCACCATATTGTTGTCTGTATCCATGTGTGTGCATATATCTATATATAACCCTTCACTTAATCCCTTGAAGTACAGTTGAAGACCACTAGTGTATAGAAGATACACAAATACTGGAAAACACCAGCAAATTTTATTAGATAGTATTTGAATAAATACATTTATATCTCTTTGCTAGGTAAATAGCACTATATTACATTAAAAGTCAGAATTGCCAATTTGAAGGTTTATTTTGCTTCTCAAACTTGTTATTTCTTAAAGGAACACTCACAAGGTTTTTATATTGTGTACTATGCATACAGACTTATTAATGTATAATTTTTAAGAATGGGTCACCATTAGCAGCATACAAGGCCACAAGCATAAACTTATAATAAGCAAAATCAACTGATCAGACTTCTGTTCTGATACCTAGAAATTTCAAAACTTTTGACTCAGTGGGCTGTCATTTCCTGCTTTTGATTTGATATGCCATTGTTTCTTGCTTTTTATTGACATTAGTAGATTCCTTTAAAATAATATTGTTCTATGTCTTATTGTTAAGCTTTAATTCTTATAGTAAAATTGTAATACTTTTTAATTTTTTGATTTCTGAACTTTTTTCTCAGTATTTAATATTTAGGAAAATACATAAATTTCCTGGTAAATTCTGGGAAGGAATTTCCACATAGAAACAAGTCAGGATAGTGGTTACCCTTGGTGGTGATTATGCTTGATAAAGGACATAAATAGTGCTTCTGGATGCTGATGATATGGGATGTAGGTGTGATATTTGGAAAAAGATATCTAGACTGGGGATTTAATTTAGGTGTCACCCATATAGATGGTATTCAAAGCCATAGGCTGGAGATCACTAGGAAATACTATATATAGATAAGAATACCAATGACTGTTTCCTGAGTCACTATAACATTTAGAGGCTACAGAAAAGAGAATAGTAACTCAGTATACTGAAGGACAGGACAGATAAATTATGAGGAAATTTAAGAGAACTTGTCCTGGAAGACAAAGTGCATCAAGAAGGAGAAAGTGACTTAAATTCCTAAGCATACAGTTAAAATGAATGTTAAAAAGTCCCTAAAGAGAAAGCAATTATAGAAGGTGCAGGAAGAACCTCTAAAAATTCCCTCCACCTTAAATTGTCAAAATAAACTTTCTCCAAACTGTAACCAAAGGTTCACAACATTCTAAGGAGCATTAAAAAAATGAAACCTGGTTTTCAGTAAGACCAATGAGTCCTAATCTCATCCTCTTCTTTCCCACTCTGTAGAAATCGTGAATATTTTGTAATGATAAAAGGGTCAATCCATCAGGAGGATATAACAATAACAAAGATACATGTGCACCTAACCACAGAACCACAAAATATGTGAAGCAAAACTGACAGAATTGAAGGGAGAAATAATTTAACAATAATAGCTGAAGATATCTATATTCTACTTTAAATGAAACAACTAGACATAACATCAGCATAGAAATAGAAGATATGAATAACAGTATAAACCAGCAATCTGCAACCTTTTTCATCTCATGGCACATATAAAGTAATTGCTTAAATTCTGCAGGATACCAAAAAATATATTTTTTGCTGATCTGACAAAAAAATAAGTATGATTTTAATTCATTCATGCCGGACAGTTGTTGCTGTGTTGGATGTTGTCATTTTCTATTTGACAAACCAAGGGAAAAGAGGACAGTGTCCATGATTAAATAGTCAGGTATTGCTCTTTTAAAAATTCTTGTGGCTCAATATTTGAAAACTGCTGCCATAAGCCAACTGTGTCTAACAGACATTTATGCTGAACTCTACCAAACAACATTAGAATACACATTATTCTCAAATACACATGGAACATGTTTTGGGGTAGATGATAGAACAAGACTCAGTAAGTTTAAAAGTACTGAAACCATACAAAGTTTCTTATTTGACCTCAATTGAATGAAATTAGAAACCAATTAACAGAAGAGAATTTGGGAAATTCACAAACATGTTTACTTCTAAGTAACAATGGATCAAAGAAGAAATTACAAGAGAAATTAGAAAATATTTTGAAATAAATGAAAATGATGCACTACATACCAAAATTTATGGAATGTGTCAGTTTAAAGCAGTGTTTAGAGGGAAAATTATAACTGTAAAGCATATATTAAAAGGAAGAAAGACCTAAAATCAATAGCCTGAACTTCCACCTTAGGAAAGTAAAAAATAGGAGGAAACCAAGCTCAGAACAAGAAGAAAGAAAATAATAAATATTGGAGTGAAATTAAATGAAATAGATAATAGAAAAAATAAAGAAAATTAAAGAATCTAAAAGTTGGTTATTTGAAAATATAAAAAAATAACAAAACTGATAAGCCTTTAGCTAGACAGACTAGGCAAAAACAAAGAGAGAGGAATAAAATTACTGATATCATAAAAAGGCAATATTGCTATTGGCTTTACATAAATAGAATTATATAGAAATATTATGAGCAGCTGTACACCAACAAATTAGATAGTCCAGAAGAAATGCAAAAATTCCTTGAGACACACAAGCTACTGAAATTGAGGAATAAACAGAAATTTCAGTAGACCTAAATTAGCAATATAATAACTTCCCACAAAGAAAATCCCATGCCCAAATGGCTTCACCAATGAATTTTACCAAGTATTTAAAAAAGAATTAGTACTAAATCTTCACAAAATTTTGCCAAATATAGAAGAGGAAGTAACATTTCGTAATTCATTTAATTAGATCACTATTACTCAGGTACCCAAATGAAAAATCACAAGGAAATCGCAGACAAATATCAAGCAATTTATAAATGGATTATACACTATCTTTAAGTAAAATTTATTCTAGGAATATAAACTTGGCTTAACATCTGAAAGTTAGTGAATGTAGCTTTGAGCTGTGGCAATATCTCAGCCAATGAGCTTCATCTTAAGTGTGAATATTGCTAACTGAAAACTTTCTCCCAAAATGAGTAAATGTAATACACCATATTAATAGAAAAAAGACAAAAACACATTATCATCTTAATAGATGCATATATATGTGTGTGTGTAGATATATATATATAGTCCATGCTAGAGATCCAAAAGTTTGTCCTGAGTTGCCAGTAACTAATGCCTGTAACATCTCCTGTCACCTTGGATAATTTAAAATCCTGAGAATTATCAATTAGTTATAAACCCGTACAGCATCTGTTTCCATTTGGTTTCTCTTTTTAATTTAATCTTTATTGTTTTTTTCCATCACCATTTAGTCCCCTTATATCCCAGCAATCACCACACTGTTGTCCATGTCCATGAGTCCTTTTTCCTTTTTTCTCAATGCCTCCACAGCCTAACACCCCCCCACCACCACTAGCTGTCATCTGCTAGCCATCTGTGAGTCTGTTTCTGTTTTGCTTGTTAGTTCAGTTTGTTCATTAAATTCCACATATGAGTAAAACCGTATGGTATTTGTCTTTCTCTGACAGGCTTATTTCACTTAGCATAATGTTCTCCAGGTCCATCCATACTATTGCAAAGGGTTCAAGTTTTCTTCTTTTTTACAGCCAAGTAGTATTCCATTGTGTAAATGACCCATAATTGTTTTATCAACTCATCTACTGATGGACACTTGGGCTACTTCCATATCTCGGTGATTGTAAATAAGGCTGCAATGAACATAGTGGTTTTATATACCAACCTTAGGCTGTAGTTGTTAGGTTCATAATACCCTTATATTTTTACTAAGTATGTTCAACTTAAACTGATTATTTTTTTCTACAAAAGCATTTGTGTTCCCTGTCTTGATTTAGATTCTGCATTTTGGTTGTTACTTAGTTCTTCAACCTCATCTCATACCTCTCTCCCCTTTATGTTGGCCTTTTACCAGTTCCTGTAACACCAGGATCTTTCCCACTTAGAAACCTTTTTGTGCATGCTGGGTTGGGTTTTTGTTTTTGTTTTTGTTTTCTGACATGAAATATTCTCCATCAAGCTGTGGGTCTTTTTCCTTTTTCATGTTTCAGCTTAAAGGCTACTCCATCAAAGAAGTCTTTTCTGACCACTGTGTTTAATGAAACCCCTCCCCACCTCAAACTTTCATTTTTTGTAGTGTCTTATATTACCTTCCTTACTTAAGTATTTATTTTCTTTCTTTCTCCAGTAGAGTAATAGCTCAATGAAGGGATGTGACCTTAAATATCTTATGACCTCTGTACTCTAGCAAAAATAAATGTCTTAATATTATTATTTGTTGTATGAGTGACTGGCTGAATCAAGCAAGCAAGCAAATAAACTCTGACAATATGAGTTCAGAGGGAATGCTTTCTCATGATGCTATGTGGCGGGATTGTTTTTCACTTCCTATTTTCCTGGAGACTGATACATACCAAGACTCAGGTAACAGAAGGAGACATTTAGCAAAGCAACAAAGGTAATGACATGCTTGTGCTGTCATAGCCCATACAATATATAGGGTTGGGCACAAATAATGCCCCTTTTTATTACCAAATATTTTATTTAAAAATCACAAGCCTCTAATTCTGTAATATAACAATATCACACTAAAGTACACCATATGACATTTTAGGTGAAATGTTCGAAGTAAAAATATAAATTATTACATCCTTATTATTACCCTACCAATTACACTCAAGCAGGCCTTACTTCTGCTAGACCCTGTATATTGAGGGGGCCATTCTGGGAGTGCAGTAGTTTTTATGGTTTTGTAGATATGCTTTCTGCAGTATCAACCCCACACACTCTACCTCTGTTCCTCCATGAAAATATAATGATTGGAACTGAGAAGAAGAAGGAGGACTCTACAGGAGAGAAGCTGAGGGGTTAGTGGAACCCAAAGGGGTAATGGTGGCGGGGGGGGGGGAAGGAAAGAAGAAAAAGAAGGCCTGAAGGAAAACAGTATTGTTCCTAGGTGAGTGAATGAATTCCATCATTTATCTACTCACAAAAGCTACACTCTCAGGATCATCTAGAATCCTTTCCTAAACTTCTTCCTTTCCTTAACTATCAGTTATGATCTGTTCTGCCTCTGAAATTTCCTCTTTGTCCCACTCAATTCAGTCCACTGTCTACTACTATATATTATGCCCTGAGAGTCACTTACTCCAAACATTGTTATGGCCTTTTAACTGTTGTCTTGGCCACAGTTCCAGTTTTTCTAACTAGTCACTCATACTGCAGCTGTAGTGAGCCTTCCAAAGCATATATCTGGACATATCATCTCTCTACTTCAACTGGGTCACAATAACTTATAGCCTATGGACTAAATCCCTTATTTCTTAGTGTGGGCAATTAGGATATGTTATAATATTACCTCAGCTTTTCTCTAGCCTTTAAGTCTAGGGATACCATCGATTCCCTAACACTCCTTGTTTTCATATGCTTTTTGTCTTTGCTGTGTTGTTCTTTGCTAGGAATATCCTTTCAGGTACAAAAAGTGGCCTCATACAGTATCTACTTTATAAATCCTTCTCTAACACCCAGCTTGGAGCAGAAGCTGTAGTGTCCACATCTGGTTTCTTTAAACACTTGTTTTTTTTCCACTAGTGTGTATACTTTTCATGTTCAGGCCTGTACTATGATTATTATAAGCTCTCTGTCTCCCCCAATAGATTGTGGGTATCCTGATGGCCATTATGGTGCCTTATTAACCATTGTTTATAGTTATAGAATGAGACTGTGAGAAGACAATCAAGTAGTTGTCAACTTAAAAAATCATTTCTTTCTTTTCTTTGTCTTCCATTATTTATGTGTTTGCTGGTTTGACCCCCATCATAGGAGAAGAGAATATTTTTCCTCCATAATTCCCTCTGTTATCATATATTGTCAAATAAATTAAAACAGTGCTTTCAGTATTAAGCAAGTTGCCATTCTGAGCCCATTGAAATTTCTAAGGTACTGATAACTTCAGAATTTATTGTCAAATCTATACTAGGACATGTTTGGATTTTGGGGCTAACACTCAGGATTGTCTGTTCAAGATGCTCTGCTTAAGTTGAGATCAAGCAAGAAATTCCTTTTTTTCCCCTTAGTGGTGGAAAACATCTTTCATACTCTACCCTTTCTCTGAGCAAACCTGTTCTAGTTTTTACATGTTCAAACTCTTAGGTATATTGGGCAGAACATTGTCTTGTCCTTTAAACATAGGGAATTACAAGCACTTACATAGCAAAGGTAAGAAGACATGTACAGGTGATTCTCTGAAGCAGTGGAACCCAAGCACATACAAGGGGGCTCCCCAAAACTATACTTTATTTATTAAAATTGTGTATTTATTCTCACATGTTTAAACTTCAGTCACCTTCAAAGTACTCTCCATTTGATGCAATACACTTATTGAGACTTTTTTCACTGCTCAACACAGATTTAAACTCATCGATTTTGATGCCTTTTAGTGCTTCTGCTGTTTCTTATTTCACGTGTTCCACGGTGGCAAAATGTTTCCCTCTGAGGACTTTCTTCACCCATACAAACAGAAAAAAAAGTTGCACAAGGTGAGATCAGGTGAATAGGGAGGGTGGGGCACAGGAGTCATGCTGTTTTGGATCAAAAACTGCTGAACACTCAGCACAACGTGGGCAGGTGCACTTATGAATCACCCATCATGAACTGGGCAAACACATTAAAAGAATCTTCAGAAAAAATTCACTGAAGCCAAACACAGCCTCTTTTAACAATACCAGTTGGTACACTGGTGCAAATGGGTTCCTAGAACACTCATGTAGTGGGGAAAGCCTTTACTACAAGGGGCCCACCCTACAGAAGATGGTTTTGGGGGTACCCCATGTATACTAAAGATGGAAGGCAATGGGGAAAATGATAGGACATGAAATCACATTTCACCAGTGGGCTTGTTACAGTCTTCACTTGATAGTCTTAGAATCAATTTTGAGTAAGAGCATGAGAAGAGTTTTGAGTAAAGTTTTCTTTCTTCTTGGTGGTAGTAGTTTAAAGATCTACAATTTCAGTTGGAGCCCTAGATACCACATAGGCAGCAAAGGATGCTTTGTTTCCAAGGCTGAATCACAAAATACCACAGCCATCTAAAGGAGAAAGTCTCTAGACCACAGGATACACACTGGTGGTTTGCAGATGTGATTTACTTGATATATGCCATGTTTGTAACTTTTAAAATTATTTGCCAATATTTAAAATTTGGGAAATTCTATATAAAATTCCAGATTTGTTTATTTATTGTTTATTATTTATTTATTAAAACGGAAAGTTCAATAGGTTCTGTGTTTGAATACATGCAGTAAGTGTACTACTGGGGAATGCAGTGATACATTAAGCAATAGACCTTCCCATGAATCAAAATATTTTATAGATGCTACATGTATTAAAATTTTTATTAATCACAGCAGAAATTTTATGTTGAAGTAGAAATATTTCTGTCAGTGTATTGAAGAAATGACTGAAACCAAACGGGGCATATTATATGGAAAAATTATATTTCGTGTGTTATTTTCTTTTGTAGGTTGTGAGAACACAAATATAAAAATACCATAGAGTTTTTAATATATATAATATATAATGATATATATAAATAATATATATATTTGATTATTTTAATGAGAATTTTTATATAAATGAAGGCTTTTTTGGCATATTTCCCATTACAAGCATATCAGGAAATGGCTTATTTTGATATATTAAAAAAGTCCAAAGAAGTGTAATATAAACATATCACAATTAGTATGTGTGAGTAAGGGTTAATGTTAGACGTTATGAAATGTATATCCAAGTTGCAAGGTTTTGTAGGGACACAGAGTTTATATTTGTTCATTGGTAAATTCACTAGGAATTATTCACTTTGTGGTAAAATGTTTAGATAGAGCATATTATGGACATAACATATGCCACCATGAGGTGAAATCCTCCACTGACTGTAACAACATCCCAAAATGGATGAAATTGGTGAACAGTGTACTAGTCAACTTCCCTTTATGAGCCTAGGTGCCAGAGTTAGGGCCAGATGCTCATCTCAAGTATAAAACCCACAGTGCAAAGAGTCAATCTATGTCTGGAAAGAAAAGGAGTCTCTCTTTTCCTTTGAGATACTAAAATCAAATAGCTTCACCCTTCATCCCCAATCCATTCCCCTTACCCACACACCCATTAAAACTAACCTGTACTAAATTCTGTACTTGACATTGGAATTCTTAATACGAGACCTGACATTAACAACCTGGTGCAGAAAAAAAGGTGGCAGGTTTATGTTTTGCAAGTCAGAGTGGTAATGTGTTTTTTAAAAAATAATAATTATTATTGCTACTTCAATTTCAAATTTTTTATTTTTTAATTTAAAATATTCCTAGTGTGGGAAAAGAAAAAATATTTTTCTTTATCTCATATGGTTACCCTATAATTAATTAATGAAAAATTATTACATTTCTGACAGTTAATTTTTCTTACAACTAGGCTGATTTACTCATTTAAGGTATTTCTCTAGTTCCCATAGGTATTTAAATTTGTGATAACTACATTAGATAATATTTTATCCATCCCTCCCCTTGTCCCCACTCTCTAAAGTCCAAGAGAAGAAGTTTAACAATTTATTGACAGTCCCAAAGACTGTGAGTCATTGATAGAAGAAACCACTTTGGGTTCATTTCTATAATAATCTGGAGTAGTTATACAATGATTGTTTATTAGATGGATGGATAAATGTACTTTAGTTGAAGAGAGAGCAACTACCCCAAACTCTTTTGGGATGGAAATTGTATTTCAATCTCATGCATGTTTAGTATCAAGGATAATCATTTTTCTTTCCCTTCAACTTCTCCTTCTTGATCCTTTTCTGCCTTAGATGCGTATACAACAGCCGAAGTGGTTTATTCCTGGACTCTTGGGAAGAATAAGTCTGTGGAAGTAGCACAGGATGGTTCTCGCCTAAATCAGTATGACTTGCTGGGCCATGTTGTTGGGACAGAGATCATCCGCTCTAGTACAGGTATTTATTTTATTTAAAAAGCATTTTTGTAACCTGTATCACATACCAGCCACTATTCTAAGTGTTTACAATAATTTATATAATCCTCAAAATAGATTTATAAAGAAACTGAGGCATAGAGATATTCAGTAGTGTATCCCACAGCAAAGTTATGTAATATCAGAGCCAAGATCTGAATCTGTGCACATTGGCTCCCAAGCCCATGCTTTCAACCACCATGCCCTGCTGTCTCTTGGGGAGTGGATTAAAAGGTCAAAGAAATTAAGACTGAACTGTAGCAGAAGAGAAGGCAGATGGGACAGATCGTAAAGGTTTTATAAAGACACTTGCTTAACTCCACCAATGCTGAGATGACAAGTTATTAACACCAAGAGAATCCAAGTATACATCCAGGAGGTCCATGGATGAGCCATGAATTCTTTTATTTTTTAAAGATTTTATTTATTAATTTTAGATAAAGGGGAAGGGAGGGAGAAAGAAAGGGAAAGAAACATCAATGTGAGAGAGAAACATCAATTAGCTGCTTCTCGCACATGCCCCACAGGGAATGAACTTGCCACCCAAGTATGTGCCCAACCAAGAACTGAACTGGCAACCTTTGACTTTGCAGAATGATGCCCAACCAACTGAGTCCACTGGTCAGACCTGTAATTATTTTCTTAAATAAACCACCCATCTCAGAAACAAGTCTGTCTGGCAAAGCTTGCCAGGTCCAATCAATGGCTCATCCTTGGATATTGATTAATAGAACATAGCAACACATTCTGTAGCCTTAAATTCCTATTTAGAACCTGAATATCTATTTAGAAACTGAAAAGATTCAGGGGCCTGAGGAAGAAGAAATCCTCATTCCTGACTAACCTTAGGGTATTTGGAAAAATGAAGTATATCTTGGGGCCTACATATCCTACAATATTTTTTTTTTTTGCCATGGATGGATAAGAGCTTTCAACACTTGTCTCCATGTAAGATCTCTGAATCCACAATTATAAATGAATTAAGGTATTCTTGTCCTTTTATTTCATTATCTGGACACTGCTGTTCCCTCTCCTTTTGACGTTGCAATATGTCATTTTGTCTATGTCATGTTCTTCTACCCCTGGACCAGAAGAGGTTACCTAAAATCATCAGTATTTGAAGTGGATTTAAAGGACAATAGGATTTAGGGATTTGGTATTTGGTATGGGGAAAGGCTATACTTGAGAAAGGTAATACAACAGTGTCAAAAAGCTAGAGGTACGTGAGAGCATGACCTGGTGGAGAAGCTGGAGAAGATAGAAAGTCTGGGGCCTCAGGTATGTGGGCTGCTCTCCTCAAAGAGGATTCTGGGGACCCGTGTGTGGAGTGAGTAGTGGTTGGATCAGGCTGAGTGGTCAGACACTGTGTATATGGCTGGCCTGAGTCCAATGTCCCCTCCTTCCAGCCAGTGCAAGTCAGCCACTGAGGCCAAGTGTCCAGCTTTGTAGGAAGTGTACAGGTGTCAGTGGGGGTGTGCCTGGGCCGCCTGCACCCTGGCACTTTGCTCAAAGGAGCACTTGAAGCCATAGAACATAGGGTCAGCAGGGCTACCATGTGGCTGAGGCTCAGATTCTGGCCTCATCTTCCACCCTCTAGAAGTGTTGGAAATGTGGCCTGGGGCCAGCTGCCCAACCTCTCTGGGCTCCTTTGCTCATGGTGAAGCAGGGGTGACAGTACACTTACTGCCTGCTAGTTGCTGACCCCCTGCTGGGCTTGCACGTTCTGATCCTTGGACTGGGTGCCTGCCTTGTTAGCATGTTCACAACCCACATCCTGGGGCCCCACGGAAAGATAGGGCCAAGGCCCCCATCCTGGTACTCAGGTCTTCTTGCACCTTCACTACCAAGATCCAGGCTCAGAGCACCCCCTTCCCCAGTCTCCTTCTCCCTGGGAACAGTGCAAGATAGCATGGGTGTGGGGTGGGGAGGGAGGTGAGGTGAGGAGGTTGGATGGGGGAGAGGCCCAAGTATGGGGAGTTGTCTTCAGCACCTGCAAAGTGCATTCCTTCTGTCTTACTGTGCCCCTTGCCTTCGTGAGGGAAGCTAGCCTCCTGCTCCCTGGGGTGTTTCTGAATTGTGCTGCTGGGACAGCTGCTGCTGTGACCTCCTGACTGAGATCAGGCTGAGGTCAGCCCCTAAACATACCATCTGGTCTCTCTCCACACTGAGCATATGAGCAGAGGACCTAGGCTCCTGGAAGAGGCCATGTGTGCCAGAGGCAAGGTTCTGCACAGTATGGCACAGCACAGGAGGCCCCAAGATACCCAGGACATTGTCCTCCCTTCCTCTTACCCACCCCTGGGATGTACACCTGGCCAGAGGCAGATAATTCCCAGGGCCATTGTAGCTGGATCCATGTACTCTCCTCACATCCAGTCTGTCCTTGGCATTTCTCATCTAGTATCAGTTTAGCTATCCAAGTAGCTCCAGCTCCCCCTTCATTTGCTTAAATGACTGTTTGTTTAGTCTTTATCATACAGGCAATACACATTCATGAAAATTAGAAATACGGAGAAGCAAAAAACAAAAATTAAAGTATTATTTAATTCCACCATCTGGAAAAATGGTGGCATTTTCTTAGAAGATCTTGGTACATTAACTGATTATTGGACTTTTTGGTGTATAACCCCTAAGAATGTTCCCCTTGCAATTTTTACATAATTGGGACCATATTATTGATACTGTTTTATGCTATTTTTATTTAATTTTATATTGTAAGCATTTTTCTTATTGATAAATGTACATATAAGTTATTAATATTTTTAACTGAGATATAATTGAAATAGCATTATATTAGTTTCAGGTATACAACATGATGATTGGATATTTGTATACATTGCCAAATGATTGACATAGTAAGTCTAGTTAATATGCATCACCATATATAGTTATACATTTTTCTTTCTTGTAATGATAACTTTTAGGATCTACACTCTTAGCAACTTTGAAATAAGCAATATAGCATTATTAGCTACAGTTATCATGCTGTACATTACCCCAGGATTTATTTATTTCATAACTGGCAGTTTGTACCTTTAGACCTCCTTCACCCATTTCACCCACTTCCTCCCCCTCCCAGCAAACACTCCTGTCTCTGACGACCACCAGTCTCTTCTTTGTATCCATGAGCTTGTGTTTGTATGTGTGTGCTTTGTGTTAGATTCCACATATAAGTGAGATTATACAATATTAGTCTTTCTCTGTATGACTTATTTTACTTAGTATAATGCTCTCAAGGTCCATTATGTCATCATAAATGGCAAGATTTTCTTCTCTCTATGGCTGAATAATATTCCATTGTATATATGTGCCACATCTTCTTTATACATTCATCTATCCATGGACACTTAGGTTGCTTCTATACCTTGGCTATTGTAAATGATGTTTCAGCATATATGGGAGTGAATATATCTTTTGAGTTAGTGTTTTTTGTTTTCTTTGGGTAAATACCCAGAAGTAGAATTGCTGCATCATATGGTTGTTCTATTTTTAATTTTGGGGGTAAGTCCCATATTGTTTTACATAGTAGCTGCACCAATTTATATTCCCTCCAACAATGCAGAGAAGTTCCCTTTTCCCCACATCCTCACCAATACTTGCTGTTTCTTGTTAGTTATAAATAGTAATATTTTAATAATTAAGAGTAGATATACATTAATTATTACCTGTTTTAGTTACTTTAAATTTAAAAAGAAAAGCATCTTTCAAGGCCACAGCATTCTTGACAGTGGTATGATAAGTGTTGTTATCACTGGGAAGTAATAGTATTGTGAAACTCAGTAAAATGTCTTCATTTTTAATGACCTCATATATGTGAATCATAACCCATTTAGCCAATTATTTACTATTATTTTTGGTGTTTTAATGTTAAATCAACACTGTGTAGACCTTTTTCCATATAATATTTTGTTCCTGTGTAATTATCTGCCTAGGATAGAGACAGAATTATCAAGATTGTTATTTCAGAAAGTAGCTGCATTTACAAAATTTTAGTACATATTGACAACTTGTCATTAAAAGGTTAAACAATTCACATTGCCATTATCAGTGTATACGCATGCCCATTTCCCTTCACTGTGGCAATGTACGTGTTACTGGTTGACTTATGTCCCCTCATATGTTGAAGTTCTGATCCTTAGTACCTCAAAATGTGGCTTTATTTGAAAATAGGGTCATTGCAGATACAATTAGATTACATCTCAAAATATTTTAAAAACATGATACAATGTACATCAGTAAAAGGTGATTTAATATATTAAAATGTATTTTCACAACTTAATACTCTGTAAGAAGTACTAAGGAGGTTCTTTATGTTACTGTTTATTGGAAATATCTGCAGGATATGTTGTTGAATGATAAGAAGCAAAGCACAGAACACTGAAGAGTAGAGGGATACATGTTCATATAGGGGTAATATCTCTAGAAATTTACACAAGAAACTGTTAATTGTAGTTAAAGGACGGAGAAATGAGGTGGGTGGTTTAGGGCAGCTATTAGAAGGAGATTTTTCTGTATACCACTTGATACTTTTTTATTTAGATACCATATAAGTATTATTATATCACATATATGTATATTCTTTGTATGTCATTATAAATTATGGATATTCCTTTCTGAATTCTGAATATGGTACTCTATGTACATAATTGGGTACAGTATATTAATGGGAAGCTGGGCCAGGGACAGACCTATAATTCATGCAAGTTCTATTTTGTATGAGTGGCTTTCTTGAACACTGTCAATCCTCAGTATGAAGTAATTCTAGGAGGGCTCCTGCTCTTTGCTTCAGATTAAAACATATTAAATAAATGAATAAAATTCCTCCAAGTACATGACTAGTTGTTCACACAATTCCCTATTTCAGCACTGATTACATTTTCCCTCATTTGGAAAATTATTGCATTAATTTTCTAAGAGGAGAATTTGAATGTATGGTCCTATTCTTCCATTTTTCCTAGGAATTTCACCATTTGTTAGAAAAAGTATATTACTGTTGTTGTATATATTATTTCTTTAGACATGTAGCCTAGGTAAGTAAAGACAAAGCAGAAAATAAGAGAGTGAAAGAAATGAACAAGTCAGAGAGATGAGGATAAAAAGACTACAGAAGGTAGAAAGTTCAAAGAACACAGAGAGTTGGAAGAACACCGAACATGAATTTAAGAAAATATATCCACTCACTTAGTATGAGTTAATTTGCCAAGCTCTTAAAGAAACCTCTTGTGGGGTCCAAGATGGCAACAGAGTAGGAGGGAGCGGATTTCACTTCCCCCTACACACAGGAGGAAAAACTGCCTAATTCATGGAGGAATGGAGCAGACAGACAACAGTATTGCAGCGTATTTGAAAACAAGAATCCACAAAGCGGTAGCGGACACTGAAAAACCAGAAATCAAATGGTAAGAAGGAAATTTCAGGACACTGAGGTCCCGGGGAGCGGTGCAGGGGGATGGGGGACAGTGAAGCCCAAGGCCCAGCTCTGGGCGCCTGGTGCCCGGCACTCAGAGCGGGTGCTCGGTCAACCACAGAAGTGGAGGGACGGCTGAAATCCTTGGGAGAGAGCTGGGTCACCTGCTCCCTCCCCGCCCACAGACCAGGTTTGGAGCAACAGGAGCAGAGATCTGGTCACGGAGAGGGGAAAAAAGAGGAAGAGGCAAAACGCTCAAAGCTGTGGTTGCTCTCTGTGGTAGCCAGCTTGGATGAGCTGAGGACTAGGTTGCTTCGCGCCCGGACCCAGGAAGTTGTGCAAGGACTCCGGGGTCTGGGAGTCGCCCGCGGACACCAGCGCTCCAACGCTGGGCCAGGAGTAGAGCACAGATTGCGGGAGGCGGAGTCGCCAGCTGCAGAGTTGGGTTAGAGGGACGCCAGGCTTGAATAGGAAGAATTTATCAAACAGAAGGGCTGGGGAACCTGCTGCAATGCCCGAGACTGACTCCCAGCCCAGCTGGGCGTGGGGGGAAGGCACAGTGACTCCAGCCCGGCGGCGCGCTGGAAGGAGAGACTTTGGGCCCAGGTTCCCTGGGAAGAGAGGCATTTGGTGCCAACCTAAGATAGTGGGCTCTGCTGGACCCCAGTGTCTGGAGGTGGCCACCGGGAGAAGCCATCAGAAGAGAATCAGGACTTTCACATCAAGGATATTGGGAAAGGAGTCAGACTGGCCACTAGGACAGTGCTTAGAAGGCAGCCTGAGTGAATGTCGCCACACCAATCACTCCCCAGCCTTCTGCAGCCAGCAAGACCAGAAAAACTGGTTCGGTCAGTTTGAATCCA
Source organism: Carollia perspicillata (assembly GCA_004027735.1). Taxonomy (NCBI): domain Eukaryota; kingdom Metazoa; phylum Chordata; class Mammalia; order Chiroptera; family Phyllostomidae; genus Carollia; species Carollia perspicillata. The sequence goes on along the minus strand of PVKM010029843.1, from coordinate 113 downwards.
ACAAGAGGAGTGGTTTTTTTTTTTGTGTGTGTGTGTGTGTGTATGTGTGGTTTTTTTATGCTGTTTTTTTTTAAAATAACCTTTTTGTTATTATTATTATTATTTTTTTAATT
>PVKM010029842.1:0-17570 GCA_004027735.1 Carollia perspicillata | reverse complement strand
CACTGAGGTAGCCACAAAACCGGCAGGATCGCACGTGAACCCGGGTGTGCGTCGCCTGGGCCCCGCTCTAGGCTCGAGGCGTCCTCCCAGGGCGCCTGTGGGCCCGGCAGCGGCCCCCTCTGCTCACACTCCCTGGCGCAGACAGCGGGCCCTGGGAAAAAAAACCCCTGGACGTCCAGCCGGTGATGAAGGAGTGGCGCGCGCGGGGTCTGAGAAGCTTGCGCAGAACCGGCGAGAACACGGCGCTACCCGGGACGGAAGGGGACTCGGACCCATTGGCCGTGGGGTGCTGACTCTCGGAGGTCACCTCCCCGGTCCACGGATATACCACCCGGATCGGGCCCCGATCTCCTCTGATCTCGGAAACAAAGCAGGGTCGTACCTGGTTAGTACTGGGATGGGAGACCGCGAGGAGAAACCTGCTGCTGTCGGCTCCAGTGGCCTTGACCTTTTCTCGTCCAGCTGGGCTCTGGACCATGCCTGGGCGTGCTCGCAAGCCAGAAAGAGGGCCGCCTGCCATCCTCCTTTCACGCAGTTGTTCTCCAGGAAGCCCCGGACCCGCTGGGTTCCCCCCCCCGCCCTGGCCTTGTGCTCCTCCCGCGTGCGCGATGCACCCTCGCCAAGTGAAATGACTACCTTCGAGCGAGCATGTCCCCGCCCAGTGCGTGTGGCCGCCCCCGGCGGCCCTTGGTGTTGGAGCCCCCAGCCCCATCCTGCCATCACGGGTTCGAATCCTGTCCCCCAGTTTCCAAGGCTGTGCGGAGCGCCGTTTCCTTGCGTGGCGCCTTTACGGCCAGGGTTCACCCGCAATCGCCCGACGGGGCCCTGGCAGCCCGAGGTTGTGCCCTCGCAGCAGTGGCCCGGGCGTGCACTGGGTGGTTTTTTTTTTTGCGCCGCCCCACGGGGCCCAGAGGAGGGCGGGGGCGCGCGCTGCCACGACTCAGTGGCCTTGGACTCCGTGCCGCCTGCTGCGGTGTCTGGCCCCGGTTGCGACGGACCAGGCTTCCTGTGGAGAAGGGGTGTTGTAGAGAAGAAAGAAAACATTCATAGGGAGTTAGTGTTAAGAAAATTAACTTAGGAAAGCCAACACCGCTAGCCGTGCTAATCTTTAAACTTGTACACCAGGAAGATAGTAGAGGCAGGGTGAACAGAGCTGACCTGGCAGATAGCCAACTGGACAGTTACCTCAGCCTTCTGATCACGAGCCTCTCTGCCCAATTGCTAAAGAGAACACAGGCATAGCAGGGGCAGTCCAGCCAACCACAGGATTGTCCACGCGCTGGACATGCAGTCCAGCTGCCAATAGCTAACTGCCACATCTGCTTCTGTAACAAGCTTGCTTGCTTTTTTCATAAAAACCCCAGCTGTGAGCATTGGGGGCGCGACTCTGATTTGCAGCTCTAAGGAGCACTGTGTCTCCAGACACGTTTGGAGAGTTCGCCCCTGCGCAGGTAAAACTTTGGCCAATAAAGTAACATCTTTGAAACCCTGAAAGTCTCCGACATTTGTTCTCACGGTTGGTGGATGCAACATTTTGGAGGCCCCAGCGAGATCTCCCTTTTGGTGGAGTTTTGGTTCAGAGACCGGAGGGGCAGCTCAAGCAGGGTAAGTACCTATTTGTAGAGGAATCCTCATTTGGTTTGGTTTGTGAGCTCCTGAGCATTTGAACCTGTGGTGGAAGGGCAGAACGCTGCTGGAAACCCACCCAGGCCTTCCAGAAGTAGGACGCTGCTCTCTGGAATTTGGTTTTGGTAATTTGAATTGTGACTGGTCACGTTAGATAGGGCTCAGCCCTCTTTACGATGCGCTGCAAACTTGGGTGCACTGCGAATGCGCTGCGAACGTAGGTCAACGTTACATCTTGAGATTGTGTATGTTACGTATAGAGATTGTGTGCTTTATGTGTTTTTCTCTGCCCTTGTGATTACCCTCGTTATAGGCTTACTGTCCTTTGTTCTTTGCCTTTACGGTTACTCCCTTTGCTATCATTCTTGTTTCTGAGATTCCTGAGATCTTTTAGCTTGTGCAGATGGGCCAACAAGAGTCTGTGCCTGGCTCCCCGCTGGATTGTTTGCTGAGGAATTTTTCAGATTTCCAGAGACGAGCGAAAGGATATGGGAGGCCGCTACCTGATCCTGAGTTCCTCCAGACGCTGAGCCAGCTGGAGTGGCCAGCATTCAATGTGGGATGGCCCACTGAAGGAACTTTCGACCTGCCCACCCTGCTTGCCGTTCGAGCTACTGTATACGGGGTGCCTCACCCAGACCAGCACTTGTATATTGATGTTTGGATTGATATCACCACAGAGTGCCCAGGTTACATTAGAAAGTGTATGCAGGGAAACAGGGAGGGGTAGGAGGTCAATTTGTTTAGTCGCAGGGAAGAATCAGCAGAGAGGGAAAGGAGGACCCTGTGATGGCTTAGATCCAGGACAGCCGCAGAACAAACCCAGGCTTTATCCTGTCCTGCCAGAACAGTGTGAGGATTCTTTGGATCCTGTGAATACCCCACCTCCCTATCATCGTAGGGAGGTGCCTGACTCATCGCGCCAAGATGATGGCGAGGTCATAAGCCCGCCACATACCAGAGGAGGGGCAATGTATGGAGGGGGAGGGGGAGGCTTCCCGCCAGCATGAATCGCCGCCATGTTGCCGCTTTGGGAGGCACCGCCCGCACCTGATGCCCCCCCCCCCGCGGGCACCTCCCCGTCTCATATATGTACCATTTTCCACCAGTGATTTATATAATTGGAAACATCAGAATCCCCCGTTCTCAGAGAAACCTCAAGGGTTAATCTCCCTTCTCAAGACCATTTTCAGGACTCATCAGCCTACCTGGGATGACTGTCAGCAGATTTTGCAGACCCTTTTCACTTCCGAAGAAAGAGATAGGATTATCCGGGAGGCTGCAAAAGCTGTCTTAAGAGATGAAGGGGAAACTGTAGCGGGGAGGAGGGAGCTAGAGGATATCCTCCCATCCCTGCCTCCCGCTTGGGACCCTAACTCTACTGCAGGAAGGGACACGCTCCTCCAGTATTGCCGGTCTCTGCTTAGAGGGCTAAAAGCAGCAGCCAGGAAGCCTACTAATTTTAGCAAAGTCAGTGAAGTTATCCAAGGGAGAGAGGAATCCCTGGCAGCATTCCTAGAAAGACTCATGGAAGCTTATAGGGTATATACCCCCCTAGATCCTGAGGCAGAAGAGAACTGGAGACTAGTCAACATAGCATTTGTGACTCAGGCAGCTTCAGATATTAGGAAAAAGCTCCAGAAGTAGAGGGATTTGAAGGAGAAACTAGGAGTAACCTGTTGGAGATAGCTCAGAAAGTATATGTTAATAGGGATTATCTGGAGGTTGGCAGAGCAAAGGAGGTTGCTAAGATCCTGGTAGCCTCCCAGAAGCCTCCATCGAAAGGAAAAGGAGGACCGAGAAAGGGCCAAGGACGACGGGTGGACAAGGACCAATGTGCCTATTGCAAGGAGAAAGGGCACTGGAAGCGGGAGTGTCCGAAGTTAGAGGCTGATGGTCAAGGATGAAGACAGGGCCCCAAGGTCCTGTTACAGACCTTAGACTGATGGGGCCAGGGCTCCATTCCCATTGGCTCCCAGGAGCCCATGGTCACCTTGACAGTCAAAGGTAAGCCGATAGACTTCCTAGTCGACACGGGAGCCACGTTTTCAGTCCTGAAACAACCCCAGGGGCAAATTCAGAAGGCAACTACCAAAATAGTAGGGGCAATGGGCAAGGCAGAGGCCTATCCCTGGGCTACAGCAAGGATCACTGACCTGGGCCGAGGCACTATCACTCACTCCTTCCTAGTCATTCCAGACTGTCCTTACCCATTACTTGGAAGGGACTTGTTGCAGAAACTCCAGGCTACCATCACCTTCAGACGGGAGGAAGGCTCTGCCGGAAGGAAGAGCGAGGAGGCAGAAGTCAACTTGGAGGTAACAGTCCCTCTGTCTGAGGAATACTTACTGGCCACCATCTGGGGAGGTAAGGAGGAAGGAGGGAAGATCCCAGAGACTTTACTCACTGAAATACCTGGGGTATGGGCAGAAACTAATCCGCTAGGGCTGGCTACCCACCAACCGCTGGTACTAGTCCAGCTGCTGAGCACTGCCAGCCCAGTGAGAATTAGACAATACCCAGTCCCAGCACGGGCTAAACAGGGTATCGTATGACACTTACAGTGCTTGCTGGAGGCAGGCATACTCCGAAAATGTCAGTCAGCCTGGAATACCCCGTTGCTCCCTGTCCAGAAGCCAGGGACTCAAGACTACCGCCCAGTGCAGGATTTGCGAGAGGTAAATGCACGGGTGGAGACTATCCATCCCACAGTGCCTAACCCTTACACCCTACTGAGCTCGCTGCCCCCAACACATACCTACTACTCCGTTCTAGATTTGAAGGACGCCTTCTTTTGTATTCCCCTTGCACCTCAGAGCCAAGAAATTTTTGCATTTGAATGGAATGATCCAGGCAATGGACTAGTGGGACAGTTCACCTGGACTCGCCTGCCACAAGGGTTTAAAAATTCTCCCACCATCTTTAATGAGGCCCTTGGTAAAGATCTGCAAGCTTTTCGCTCTTCCCACCCAGCAGTAGTGTTACTCCAATATGTAGACGACATTCTCATAGCGGCCAAAGATGAAGGAGAATGTGAGAAGGCCACCTTCAACTTGCTGCAGGACCTTGAGAGGATGGGGTACCGCGTCTCTGCCAAGAAAGCCCAGATCGTGACTCAAACTGTAAGTTATCTGGGGTATAACTTGCAGGGGGGACAAAGGACTCTGTCAAGCCAGTGGATCCAGGCAGTCCAGCAGATCCCAGAGCCCACCACCAGGAGGCAAGTGCGAGAATTTTTAGGCGCTGTCAGGTACTGCCGGTTGTGAATACTGGGCTTTGCAGAGCTAGCAAAGCCCCTACATGAATTAACCCGAGGTAAAGAAGAGCAGCTCATATGGACAGATAAGGAAAGACAAGCCTTCCAGGCACTCAAAGAGGCCCTAGTAGCTGCCCCTGCCCTGGCACTGCCAGACCTGACTAAGCCCTTTCAGCTATTTGTACCAGAAAAAGCAGGGGTAGCACTAGGAGTACTGAGCCAAGAGCTCGGGCCATGGAAGAGGCCCGTAGCCTATCTGTCCAAGAAACTCGACCCTGTGGCCTCAGGGTGGCCCACATGTCTGAGGGCACTCGCTGCCACCTCAATACTAGTCAAAAAGGCCAGTAAGCTAACTCTGGGTCAAGATATACAGGTAATTGGAGAGCACTATATAGAGCAAGTGCTGCGAGCACCTTCTGACAGATGGCTGTCTAATGCTCGGCTGACACAATACCAGGCTCAGCTTTTGAATCCCCCGGCCATGCGGTTCCTCAAAACAACAGCCCTGAATCCTGCAACACTGTTGCCTGTGCCGGATTCCACGTTGACCCACAGTTGCAGGCAGATCCTTGATACAATAACTGGCTCTCGCCCAGACCTGAGAGATCAGGCATACGAGAAGGCAGACCTGACCCTCTTCACTGATGGGAGTAGTTCTATCAAGGAGGATGGACGACGATACGCAGGGGCAGCAGTGACCACAGGGGATAAGATCCTGTGGCAAAAAGCACTCCCTCCAGGAAATTCTGCACAGAGGGCCGAGCTGATAGGACTGACTAAGGCCCTGCAGATAGCTGAAGGAAAAACTGTCAACATTTACACTGACAGTAGGTATGCACTTGCCACCGCCCACCTCCACGGGGCCATCTACAAGGAACGAGGCCTCCTAACAGCAGGAGGCAAGGACATTAAGAACCATAATGAAATTCTTGCCCTTTTGGACGCCATCTGGCTGCCTTCCAAAGTTGCTATTATACATTGCAGAGGACATCAGAAAGGGGATTCCCCTATCATAAAGGGTAACTGCCTTGCCGACTCGGCTGCCAAAGAAGTAGCAACCGGGCAGCAGGAGAGCATCCTCTCCCTCATATCTCAGCCAACGCTGCCTCCAGATCCTAAGTATTCCCCTGAGGAAGAGCAGGAAGGGTTAAGACTAAAGGGGCAGAAAAATCAACAAGGGGGGATAGAACTCCCTGATTCCAGGGCCTACCTACCTAAGGGGGTAGTCAGGGAAGTAGTAAAAGATATTCATACCAGTACTCACCTAGGAGAACACAAGCTCGAGCAGCTTATTAAGAAATACTATGCAGGGCCCGGTGTCAGAGATACCGTCCATTCTATTGTCTCTAGATGCAGCATCTGTGCTAGGGTGAATGCCCAGAACAAGAAACTACCCTCCCTAGTAAGATATCAGGGAAAAGCCCCTGGAGAGTTATGGGAAATAGATTTCACAGAAATGACTCCTGGGAAGTCAGGCTACAAGTATCTATTGGTTTTAATAGACACCTTCTCAGGATGGGTGGAAGCTTTCCCCACGTGAGGAGAAACTGCCTCAACAGTTTGCAAAATATTATTAAGGGAGATTATACCTAGATACAGCATTCCCTTAGCTGTAGGATCAGACAATGGACCTGCATTTGTATCTAAGATATCTCAGGAACTAGCTGCAAGGTTAGGTATTAATTGGAAACTGCATTGCATTTACAGACTCCAAAGTTCAGGACAAGTAGAGAGAATGAATAGGACTTTAAAAGAAACCATAATTAACTTAAGAGAGGAGACTGGCGAAAACTGGGTTGAGCTACTCCCTTTCGCCCTTTTTAGGGTGAGGTGTACTCCCTACCTTAAGAAGTGGGCTCCCTATGAAATTCTGTTTGGGCAACCTATACCCCTGGTGCCTCAATTAACAAGAGAGGAACTGGAACTCTCTAACCACCATTTCCTCAAGTCTCTACAGGCTCTGCAACATATCCGGAGTGAAGTGCGGACCATCCTGCAGACAGCCCAGTCAGGCAAGGCTGACAGCGCCAAATTATCAGAGACACCTGACCCAGAACAGTGGGTGTGGATTCTCAATCATCGACGAGGGAACTTAGAGCCCCGTTGGACTGGGCCCTACCAGGTACTGCTCAGCACCCCAACTGCCATCCAGGTGGCTGAGAAACCATATTGGATCCACCTCTCCCACGTCAAACCAGCCCAGGCGCCAGGTGAGGCCACCCGAGAATGGCGAGTCAAGAGGGACCCAGACAAGCCTCTAAAGCTTACCTTCTCGAGTGCATAGGACTATTTATCCTTTATTGGACACCTGGTTGTGGACTTGAGTACCAAGAATGGGCACTAATAAGGACTGTGGATGGGACAGTGATTGCTTCCAATCATACTTGGGGAGGTCACCCACCCGACTTGCAGACAGATCTCTCCAAATTTTTCAATGACAAACTCTGTGATACTCCAGGACTTAAGGCAAGGTACACCCATGAACCGTACCCATTGGAGGGGGACACAGACACAGACTGATTCCAAAATGGGCTCCTAAACCAGGCTCTATACTACACTCCCCACTATGGATGTCCTGAACCTCTGGTGGGGAGGCGCCAGGAATGCGGGTCCACTAGTGATTATTATTGTAAAGCTTGGGGATGTGAAACATTAGCTAAAACATGGGCCCCAGGTGGAGGGGAGGATAAGCATATCACCCTAAACAGACTGCCCAGATGCCCCCAAGGGTTTAGCCCAGACTGTCAATCGGATAGATGTAACCCCACCATTGTAACTGTCAAAGACCCAAAAGATCCAGAATGGATTAAAGGAAGAACTTGGGGTTTAAGATTATATATAAATGGACTAGATACAGGTACTCTCTTTACCGTAAGAAAACTCCCCACAAGAAATAAGCCACTCTTTTGGGGAAAAGGAAATGGGCTGCTGCCCAGACCGCCTAAGCCCTCTGTCAGCCCTGCTCCTGGTGTACCTAAAACCCCAAATACAGAGAAAGCACCGACACCTACAAGTTCAATAAGAGAAGAAAAACCTAGCCATCGTGAGCCTCTACATACTCCTAACCCCCTTCTAGAGAGGCCACATCACCAGGACATATTTGCCCTCAATCTATTGGACAAAGTCTTCCCCTTCATTAATGCTACTCAACCTGAGATTACTGAGTCCTGTTGGTTGTGCCTGAGCCCCCGGCCTCCATTTTATGTTGGCCTAGGGGCTAACACCTCAGCAGGAGGTGAGATAGCCCCCACCACTATGTCCCTACAGGACTCAAGTTCAGAGCCACGCAATCGGGTGGAGGATTGCCTTACTGACAAGTCTTTTACCTTGGCAGAATTTCATGGAAAGGGAACCTGCTACTGGTTTGCAGGTTTTACCTTAGCAGGATCTAACTATAGTGACTATTGTCTGAACCAAGAAGTCTTGCCTGGAGGTAGGGCTCCCCCTACGGTTACAAAGGCATCAGAAGGGTTATGGTTCATATGTACTCAAGGTATATCCAAGTGCATCATTCCTGCCAACCCTGAGTTATGTGTCAGTGCCTATATCATACCACAAGTATATTTGTATGGGGGAAACCCAGATTTTCTAACAGCACCACCAAGGTGAAGCAGGAGAGCCCCTCTCCTTGTGCCAATACTAGCAACCATTGGAATATTAGGATCTACTGCTGTGGGTACAAGTGCCTTTATTCATGGAGAAAATAGTCTTAGACAGTTGTCGCAGACTTTTTCAAAGGATATTTCTCTTCTCCAAGATCAAGTTATCTATTTGGAGCACCAAGTAGACTCCCTTGCTGAGGTAGCACTGCAGAATAGGCGGGGGCTCGACCTCCTTTTTCTGCAGCAAGGGGGACTTGGTGCTGCCTTAGGCGAAGAATGTTGTTTCTATGCTAACCATTCAGGAGTTATAAGAGAAAACATCAAGATCCCGACCAAAAGACTAAGAGATAGGGAGAAAAGTGAAGAAAACTCTAATTGGTATGCTTCTATGTTTAAGGCATCCCCTTGGTTAACCACTCTAATATCTGTTATAGCTGGACCCCTCTTAGTATTGCTATTAGTGTTAACCATAGGACCCATAGTGTTAAATAAAATTTTAGCCTTTATTAAAGAAAGAATAGAAGTAGTTAAGCTTATGGTGCTCTCCCAGCCCTATACTGTACTCCCCTCTGAAGAAGAGTCAAAGGTTTGACTCACTGCCAAAGGATATGGGGGAATGTAGAGAACAAAGAAAACATTCATAGGGAGTTAGTGTTAAGAAAATTAGCTTAGAAAAGCCAAAACCGCTAGCCATGCTAATCTTTAAACTTGTACACCAGGAAGATAAGAGAGTCAGGGTGAACAGAACTGACCTGGGAGATAGCCAAGTGGACAGTTACCTCAGCCTTCTGATCACGAGCCTCTCTGACCAATTGCTAAAGAAAGCACAGGCATAGCATGGGCAGTCCAGCCAACCACAGGATTGTCCACGCGCTGGACATGCAGTCCAGCTGCCAATAGCTAACTGCCACATCTGCTTCTGTAATGAGCTTGCTTGCTTTTTCATAAAAACCCTAGCTGTGAGCGGTGGGGGCGCGACTCTGATTTGCAGCTCTAAGGAACACTGTGTCTCCGGACACGTTCGGAGAGTTCGCCCCTGCTTGGGTAAAGCTCTGGCCAATAAAGTAACATCTTCAAAACTCTGAAAGTCTCTGACATTTGTTCTCACGATTGGTGGATGCTACAGGCAGCAGTTGTATGCCTGGGAAACACATTGTTCTAAACTTGTTTGTTTTGAGGATTTGGAAGTGTCTAAATACTTGATTACTGCTCATTATGACAAATAGCACTTGGCTACACAAAATGGCGTCTCGGATTGGTATTCACTGACATATCTCACAACGGCCTCTTCTAAGTCATCTTTCTGGATGTAGAGGCAAGATGGACTCTTCCAACAGTGTTTTGCAGAGAGAAAAAAATGGGAAAAAACTGCGAGGGAAACGCCTTCTCCTTCAAAGACCATGTTGGTTCAAGCCAGCTTTCATACATTTCAGCAGCACCTTTGCTATCACAAGTCCCTGGCATTTGTATTTCCAAAGGGGCACTCAGGGCAAGGCTGAAAAGACTAAGGACTGTCTGTGACCACTACCCATTCCACCTTTCACTGTAAAGAATGTGTACTTATGCCCTGAAACACTGCAGTATCTTCTTGTTGAAAACCAGCATTGTACGAAATAGTTTTATTTCCACATGACTTGGAGGAGTGGAAACATAACGTTGCGTTCTAATTACAGTGTAATTCCGATGGAGAATTAGGAATACTCTGTACGTTTCTTTCCGCACACATCTTCACAATCTTGTGCACCTCGAGTGCATACTACACTGCAGTTGCATTTCTTAGGCGAGATGTGCTTTCCGCCGATAGAAAATTTCTTTGGGAAAACTGTGGAAGGAAGGTTTCTACAGTTGCCTGAGTAATATCTTCCTGAGCATTCATTCGCTCTTATGCTGAAAATAGTCTAGAAACCACATTTCAGTAGTTCTTTCACCAAGAAAATTACCGGGAGATGGACATTTAGCACAGGCATTTCCACAGAAGTACTAACGCTGTTGGTACTACCAGACAAAACATTCCTGTTCAATTCCACTCATAGTAGTTCATTTACTTGCGGATATCAACTGGTCAGTAATCGTTTGCCTGGGAAAGGCATTGTTCTAACCTTGTTTCTTTTGAGAGTTTGGAAGTGTCTAAACACTTCATTACTGCTCTAAATGAGAGGCACTTGCTTAACCAAAATCGCGTCTTGTATTCATATTCACTGTGACATCACACAAGAGTCTGGTGTAAGACATCTCTCTGGATGTACAGGCAAGATACACTCTTCCAAAAGTGTTTTGCACAAAGAAATATGCGGGAGTAAACTGCGAGGGAAACACCTTCTCCTTCAAGGACCACGTTGGTTCAAGCCAGCTTTCACACATTTCAGCAGCATCTTTTCTATCACACAGTCCGCGGCATTTGTATTTCAGAAGGGGCTCTCAGCACAAGGCTGAAAACACTAAGTACTGTCTGTGACCACTAGTCATTCCACCTTTCACTGTAATGAATGCGTGCTTATGCCCTGAAATACTGCAGAACGTTCTTGTTGAAAACATGCATTGTATGAAATAGTTTCATTTCCACACAACTTGGAGGAGTGGAAATATAGTGTTGTGTTCTAACCACACTGTAATTGCCACGGAGATTTAGAAATACACTGTAGGTCTCTTTCTGCACAGATCTTCACAATCTTGTGCACCTCGAGTGCTACTACACTGAAGTTTCATTTCTTAGCCGAGATGTGCTTTCTGCTGAGAGAAAATTACTTTGGGAAAACTGTGGAAGCAAGTTTTGTACAGTTGCCTGAGTATTATCTTCCTGAGCATACATTTGCTCATTTGCTGAAAATAGTCTAGAAACCACGTTTTTGTAGCTCTTTCACCAAGAAAATTAACGGGAGATGGTCATTTAGCAAAGGCATTTCCACAGAAGTGCTAACGCTGTTAGTACTACCAGAAAAAACATTCTTGTTCGATTCTAGTGATATTAGTTCATTTAACTTGCAGTTATCAACTGGGTGGCAAATCGTATTCCTCAAAAGCGCATTGTTCTAAACTTGTTTGTTTTCAGGATTTGAAAGTCTTTAAGCACTTCATTACTGCTCTATATGAGACAAGGCACTTGGCTACCCAAAATGGCGTCTCAGATTGGTATTCACTGAGACATCCCACAACGACCTTGTCTAAGTCATCTCTCTGGATGTACAGGTAAGTTGCACTCTTCCAAAGGTGTTTTGCAGTAAAAATACACGGGAGAAAACGGCGAGGGAAACGCCTTCTCCTTCAAGGACCATGTTGCTTCAAGCCAGCTTTCATACACTTCAACAGCACCTTTGCCATCACACATTCCGCGTCATTTGTATTTCAGGAGGGGCTCTCAGGGTAAGGCTGAAACGCTAAGTCCTGTCTGTGACCACTAGTCATTTTACCTTTCACTGTAATGAATGCGTGCTTAGGCCCTGAAACACCGCAGAGGGTTCTTGTTGAAAACCTGCATTGTACGAAATAGTTTCATTTCCACAGAACTTGGAGGAGTGGAAACATAGCGTTGCATCCTAACCACAGTTTAATTACCATGGAGAATTAGGAATACACTGTATGTTTTTTTTTTGGAAAGATCTTCACAATCTTTTGGACCTCGAGTGCATATTACACTGCAGTTGCATTTCTTAGCTGAGATGTGCTTTTGACTGAGAGAAAATTACTTTGGGAAAACTGTGGAGGCAAGTTTTCTACAGTTGCCTGAGTAATATCTTCCTGAGCATACATTCGCTCAGTTGCCGAAAATATTCTAGAAACCACGTTTCAGTAGCTCTTTCACTGAGAAAATTGACGGGAGGTGAACATTTAGCAAAGGCATTTCCACAGAAGTACTAAGGCTGTAGGTACCACCAGAGAAAACATTCCTTTTCATTCCAGTGATACTAGATCATTTAATTGCGGTTATCAACTGGGTAGCATTAATATGCCTGGGAAATGCATTGTTCTAAACTTGTTTGTTTTGAAGATTTGGAAGTGTCTAAATACTTGATTACTGCTGTATATGAGACAAAGCACTTGGCTAACCAAAATGGCATCTCGGATTGGTATTCACTGAGACATCCCACAATGGCTTTGTCTAAGTCATCTGTCTGGATGTACAGGAAAGTTGCACTCTTCCAACAGTGTTTTGCAGAAAGAAATACACAGGAGAAAACTGCGAGGGAAACGCCTTTTCCTTCAAGGATAATGTTGGCTCAAGCCAGCTTTCATACATTTCAGCAGCACCTTTGCTATCACACAGTCCGCAACATTTGTATTTCAAAAGGGGCTCTCAGGGTAAGGCTGAGAACGCTAAGGACTGTCTGTGACCACTAGTCATTCCACCTTTCACTGTAATGAATGTGTGCTTATGCCCTGAAAAACTGCAGGGCCTTCTTGTGGAAAGCACGCATTGTACAAAATAGTTTCATTTCCACATGACTTGCAGGAGTAGAAACATAGCGTTGTATTCTAACCACAGTGTAATTCCTTTGGAGAATTAGAAATACACTGTAGGTTTCTTACTGCACAGATATTCACAGTCTTGTGCACGTTGAGTGCGCACAACACTGCAGTTGCATTTCTTAGCCGAGGTGTGGTTTCCGCTGAGAGAATATTACATTGGGAAAACTGTATAAGGAAACTTTCTGCAATTGTCTGAGTAATATCTTCCTGAGCATGCATTTCATCAGTTGGTGAAAATAGTCTAGAAACCACGTTTCAGTAGCTCTTTCACCAAGAAAATTACCGGGAGATGGACATTTAGCAAAGGCATTTCCACAGAAGTACTAACGGTGTAGGTACTACCAGACACAACATTCCTTCTCAATTCCAGTGATAGTAGTTCATTTACTTGCGGTTATCAACTGGGCAGCAATCACATGATTGGGAAACGCATTGTTGTAAACCTGTTTGTTTTGAGTATTTGGAACTGTCTAAACACTTCATTACTGCTCTATATGAGTAAAGACACTTGGGTACACAAATTGCGTCTCGGATTGGTATTCACTGACACATCCCACAACGGCCTCGTCAAGTCATCTTTCTGGATGTACAGGCAAGTTGCACTCTTCCAAGAGTGTTTATCAGAAAGAAATACACAGGAGAAAACTGCCAGGGAAATGTCTTCTCCTTCAAGGATAATGTTGGCTCAAGCCAGCTTTCATACATTTCAGCAGCACCTTTGCTATCACACAGTCCGCAACATTTGTATTTCAAAAGGGGCACTCAGGGCAAGGCTGAGAATGCTAAGGACTCTCTGTGACCGCTAGTCATTCCGCCTTTCACTGTAATGTATGCGTGCTTATGCCCTGAAACACTGCAGAGCATTCTTGTGAAAACCCGCATTGTACAAAATATTTTCATTTCCACATGACTTGGAGGAGTGGAAACATAGCGTTGTGTTCTAACCACAGTGTAATTCCCTTGGAGAATTAGAAATACACTGTAGGTTTCTTACCACACAGATATTCACAGTCTTGTGCACATCGAGTGCACACAACACTGCAGTTGCATTTCTTATCCGAGGTGTGGTTTCCGCTGAGAGAATATTACATTGGGAAAACTGTATAAGGAAACTTTGTACAATTGCCTGAGTGATATTTTCCTGAGCATTCATTCGCTCAGTTGCTGAAAATAGTCTAGTGATCACGATTCTTTAGCTCCCTCACCAAGAAAATTACCGGGAGATGGACATTTAGCAAAGGCATTTCCACAGAAGTACGAACGCTGTTGGTACTACCAGACACAACATTCCTCTTTGATTTCAGAGATACTAGTTCATTTACTTGCCATTATCAACTGGGCAGCAATCGTATTCCTGGGAAATGCATTGTTCTAAAGTTGTTACTTTTGAGGATTTGGACGTGTCTAAACACATCATTACTGCTCTATATGAAAAAAGGCACTTGGCTACCCCAAATGGCGTCTCGGATTGGTATTCACTGAGACATCCCACAACTGCCTTGTCTAGGTCAACTCTCTGGATGTACAGGCAAGTTGCACTCTTTCAACGGTGTTTTGCAGAAAGAACTACACGGGAGAAAATTGCGAGGGAAACGCCTTCTCCTTCAAGGACCATGTTGGTTCAAGACAGCTTTCACACATTTCAGCAGCACCTTCGCTATCACACAGTCCGCAGCACTCGTACTGCAGTAGGGGCTCTCAGGGTAAGGCTGAAAACGCTAAGTACTGTCTGTGACCACTAGTCATTCCACATTTCACTGTAATGAATGTATGCTTATGCACTGAAATACTGCAGAGAGTTCTTGTTGAAACCAGCATTGTACGAAATAGATTCATTTCCACATAACTTGGAAGAGTGGAAACATAGCAATGCATTTTAATCACAGTTTAATTCCCATGGAGTACTAGAAATACACCTTAGGTTTCTTTCCACCCAGATCTTCACAGTCTTGTGCACCTCGAGTGCATACTACACTGCAGTTTCATTTCTTACCGAGATGTGGTTTCTGCCCAGAGGAAATTACTTTGGGAAAACTGTGCAAGCAAGGTTTCTAAAGTTCCCTGAGTGATATCTTCCTGAGCATGCATTCGCTCTGTAGATGAAAATACACTAGAAACCAAGTTTAAATGACTCTTTCCTGAAGAAAATTAACAGGAGATGTACATTTTATTTAGCAAAGGTTTTTCCGCAGAAGTACTAAGGCTGTAGGTACTACCAGACACAACATTCCTTTTTGATTCCAGTGATAGTAGTTCAAATACTTGTGCTTATCAACTGGGAAGCAATCGTATGCCTGGGAAATGCATTGTTCTAAAGTTGTTACTTTTGAGGATTTGGAAGTGGCTAAACACTTCATTACTGCTCTATATGAGACAAAGCACTTGGCTACCCAAAATAACGTGTCATATCTGTATTAACTGAAACATCCCACAACGGCCTTGTCTAAGTCATCTTTCTGGATGTACAGGCAAGTTGCACACTTCCAATAGTGTTTTGCAGAAAGAAATACAGGGGAGAAAACTGCGAGGGGAATGCCTTCTCCTTCAAGGACCATATTGGCTCAAGCCAGCTTTCATACATTTCAGCAGCACCTTCGCTATCACACAGTCCTCTGCATTTGTATTTCAGAAGGGGCTCTCAGGGTAAGGCTGAAAAGGCTAAGTACTGTCTGTGACCACTAGTCATTCCACCTTTCACTGTAATGAATGTGTGCTTATGCCCTGAAAAACTGCAGGGCCTTCTTGTGGAAAGCACGCATTGTACAAAATAGTTTCATTTCCACATGACTTGCAGGAGTGGAAACATAGCGCTGCATTCCAATGAAAGTGTAATTCCCATGGAGAATTAGAAATTCACTGTAGCTTTCTTTCCCCACAGATCTTCACAGTCTTGTGCACCTCAAGTGCATAGTACACTGCAGTTGCATTTTTTAGCCGAAAAGTGCTTTCCGCCCAGAGAAAATTACTTAGGGAAAACTGTGGAAGGAAATTTTCTACATTGGCCTGAGTAATATCTTCCTGAGCATGCATTTCATCAGTTGGTGAAAATAGTCTAGAAACCACGTTGCAGTAGCTCTTTCACCGAGAATATTACCCGGAGAGGGACTTTTAGCAAAGGCATTTCCACAGAAGTACTAACGGTGTAGGTACTACCAGACACAACATTCCTTCTCAATTCCAGTGATAGTCGTTCATTTACTTGCGGTTATCAACTGGGCAGCAATCGCATGATTGGGAAACGCATTGTTGTAAACCTGTTTGTTTTGAGTATTTGGAACTGTCTAAACACTTCATTACTGCTCTATATGAGTAAAGGCACTTGGGAAAACAAATTGCGTCTCGGATTGGTATTCACTGACACATACCACGACAGCCTTTTCTAAGTCATCTCTCTGGATATACAGGCAAGTTGCCGTCTTTCGGCAGTATTTCGCTGAAACAAATACACAAGACAAAACTGTGAAGTAAATGCTTTCTCCTTCAGGGACCATGTTGAGTCACTCCGGCTTTCACACATTTCAGGAGCACCTTTACTATCACACAATCCCTGGCATTTGTATTTCAGAAGGAGCTCTTCGGGAAAGACTGAAAACACTAAGGGCTGTCTGTTGCAACTAGTCACTATATCTTTCTCTGTTAGAATGCGTGCTTGTGGCCTGAAACACTGCACAGCGTTTTTCTTGAAAACGCGCATTTTATGAAATATTTTCATTTTTCACATAACTTGGATTCGTGGAAACATAATGCTACATTCTAATCACAGTGTAATGCCCATGGAGAGTTAGAACTACATCGAAGGTTTCTTTCCACAGAGGACTTCACAATCTTGTGCAGCTCGAGTGCTTAGTACACTGCAATTGCATTTCTTAGCCGAGAAGTGCTTCCCCCCAAGAGAAAGTAAATTTGGGAAGACTGTGAGAGGATGGTTTCTACAGTTCTCTCAGTGATGTATTCTTGAGCATACATCACTCTGTTGCTGAAAATATGCTAGAAACCACGTTTCAGTAGATCATTCACCAAGAAAATTACCGGGAGAGGACATTTAGAAAAGGTATATCCACAGAAGTAGTAACACTATAGGTACGACCAGACACAACATTACTCTTCAATTCCAGTGACAGTAGTTCAGGCTCTGGCGATTATCAACTTTGCAGCAATCTTGTGCCTGGGACACGCATTGTGCAAGAGTTGTTGCTTTTGAGGAGATGGCAGTGTCCAATCACTTCATTACTGCTCTATAGGACACTAAGCATTTGGCTATTCAAAATGGCTTCTGGGATTGGTATTCACTGACACATACCACGACAGCCTTTTCTAAGTCATCTCTCTGGATATACAGGCAAGTGGCCATCTTGCGGCAGTATTTTGCTGAAACAAATACACAAGACAAAACTGTGAAGTAAATGCTTTCTCCTTCAGGGACTATGCTAAGTCATTCCTTCTTTCACACATTTCAGTAGCACCTTTGCTATCACACAATCCCTGGTATTTGTATTTCAGAAGGAGCTCTTCAGAAAAGACTGAAAACACTAAGGACTGTCTGTGGCAACTAGTCACTCCAACTTTCTCTGTTAGATTGCGTGCTTATGGCCTGAAACACTGCACAGCGTTTTTGTTGAAAA